>JAXCHO010000029.1:21600000-21762500 GCA_036630365.1 Acanthiza pusilla | reverse complement strand
GGGGGGGTCCCTGCTCCCAGGATGGGCCCCCAGGAGTGCAGGAGGAGCAGAGGAACACCTGAGTTCACTGTGGCTCATCCCTGCAAACATCCCAGAATAGTTTGGGATGGAAGGAATCTTCCAAAATCCCACCCAGGGACACCTCCCACTGTCCCAGGCTGCTCCAAGCCCCAATGTCCAGCCTGGCCTGGGACACTGCCAGGGATCCAGGGGCAGCCACAGCTGCTCTGGCAATTCCAGCCCAGCCCTCCCCACCCTCCCAGACAGCAATTCCTAATTCCCAAGATCCCATCCAAATTTACCCTTTTCCATTCTAAATCCATTCCCTGTGTCCTGTCCCTCCATGCCTTGTCCCCAGTCCCTCTGCAGCTCTCCTGGAGCCCTTCAGGCCCTGCCAGGGGCTCGGAGCTCTCCCTGTGTCCTTCTCCTCTCCAGATGAACATTCCCAGCTCTCCCAGCCTGGCACCAGAGCAGCTCCAGCCCTGGAGCAGCTCCATGGATTCCTCTGGCTCACTCCAGCAGCTCCAGGTCTTTCCTGTGCTGTGGAGAGACCAGATTAGCCTGAAAATAACTTGTCCTAAAAGGAAAATATTTTCTGCACAATTCACAGTCATCCTAAGGCATTAATTGTTAGAGGACACTCCTTGGAAAAAAGCCATGGAATATTCTGTGCCATGTGCTCTGGGATGAAATCCATGGAATCCATTCCATGAATTCCCTGCTAGGATTTCACCTCCTGGCACAAGGATCCTTCACTTCATCCTCAAGTGAGCACCTGTAGCTGCACTGTTTCAGAAATCTTCCTCTTCTTTCTCAGGGAGAACAGAGATAAGCTGCATTTTTGGACTTTCCTGATCTCTGTGTTTGGTACTAGGTGTTGTATAGCTGTGACCAATGGTTTTAGGAGGTGGATTCCCTGCTGACCAATAGTTGCCAGATTATTAATGGATAGATAAAGAAGTTTCTGTAAATAAAGTTTCTCTTTTCACCATCTTGGGTCCTTCTGCCTGCTTCCTCTGCCAGCTTCTGCTAATCTCGGGAAATCTAAACCCACAAGCACCCACAGAGGAGGTTGGACACGAGGTGTCCCACCTTACCCCCTTCAACCTGAGCCCAAGTGGTGAGGAAAACCTGGATGAGGTTCCTGACAGACAGATTTCCTAGGAAACTCAGGCATGGAATTCTGGAGGCAGAGCTACACACAGGCATCAGCTGGAGAGGTCCTTCAGGAAGCACATGGGGGATTTGGGTCTCTCTGACCTCATTGGGTTCCCAGGTCTGAGCCATCAGTGGGGAAAATCATTTCAGGAAAAAGCTGTTCCAATTTTTAACAACCTTTCCACGAGGAAATTCCTGCTGATGTCCAACCTGGACCTCCCCTGGCACAGCTTGAGGCCATTTCCTCTTTTCCTGTTAAAAAATGCTCCCAGAAATGTCCTCTCAAGGCAGGGCCTCGTATCAGAGGTTTATAAAAACCTGACTCCCATTGGGAATGCATCACACATTCCCTGACAATATTCCTGCCTTTATCCACCTAACAAATACAAATTCCTGCCTGGTTGCTCACGTGAAAAATAAACTTCTGCTGGGAGGTGTCTGCTCCAAGGAAAAACTCCTGCACTGAAGGGCAGATTAAACTCTCCGATCACCCGGATCATAACAGGAATGTCACAGCCCATTAAACCCCACTGGAAATCCCAATATCCACTCTCCTGGCTGGAATGGAACGGAAATCTTTCATTCTCTGCTTAAGGAGAAGCTGTTCTGTGCCACGGGAGACCAAGAGGCCATGGCTGCCTGGGCAGGGAATTGAGGAGCTGAGCGGAGCCAGGCTGGCCCCGACAATCCCGATTAGTTCCACCCGGTCAGGAATTCCTGCAGATCTGCCAAAGTGCCCAGAAAATGGGAACAGGAGCACCTGGCAGGGATCCCAGAGGAGCAGCGTCAAGGACAGCCTGCACAGCCACCCCATCCTGAGGCAAATTCCTGCTGCTTCAGCTTTTCCCAGGAAAATCTGGGCAGGAGGAATTCAGGCAGCTGTGTCTAGAGGGGAACTCCTTCCTGGCACCTGCAAGCAATTCCCTGGAGCCAGGAGATTGGATCCTAATCACAGATTCCACATGTTCAGAGGAAAATTAGGGCAAGGCAGGCTTTGGTCTCCCCTCCTGCCAGTGGAGGGTGGGTGGGGAGTCATGGAGAGGACAGACCCCAAGTCAAAGAGTGTCACGGAGTGGGATGGACTTCAGCAGAATCACGGAAGGATTTGGGCTGGATTTGGGATGTGACAGCTACACCATGCAGCTTAAAAATCATAGGATCATGGAATGGTTTGGCTTGGAAGGGACCTTAAATCCCACCCAGTGCCACCCCTGCCATGGCAGGGACACCTCCCACGGTCCCAGGCTGCTCCAAGCCCCAATGTCCAGCCTGGCCTGGGACACTGCCAGGGATCCAGGGGCAGCCACAGCTGCTCTGGCAATTCCAGCCCAGCCCTCCCCACCCTCCCAGACAGCAATTCCTAATTCCCAATATCCCATCTAAATTTACCCTTTTCCATTTTAAATCCATTCCCTGTGTCCTGTCCCTCCATCCCCAGTCCCAAATCTCTCTCCATCTTTCCTGCAGCTCCTTCAGGTCCTGCAAGGTCACACTGAGCTCACCCCAGAGCTTCTCCTCTCCAGGTGAACATTCCCAGCTCTCCCAGCCTGGCTCCAGAGCAGAGCTGCTCCATCCCTTGGACCATCCTGCTGCCTCTGGGCTCTCTCCAGGAGCTGGGCTGGGGCAGCTCTGCAGGGGAGGTCTCACCAGAGTGGGGCACAGGGACACAATCCCAATCCCTTTCCCACCCAGTGGGATCAGCCCAGGGCTGGGGGTTCTGGGCTGGGCATTTCCAGCTCTCCTCCACCAATCCTTTCCCAGGGCTGCTCCGTCTGCTCATCCCCAGCACGGACTGATCCTGGGGATTGCCCCAGCCTAGGCTCAGCTCCAGGACATGGATTGGGACATTCCCCCTCAGGAGTCCCCTCAGAAGCTGAAGAACTTCTGGTGACAGTGTAAGGTTCTACCCTGCGTGTCCTTGTTCCTCTGGATGTTGTCAACATTCCTTCCAGAATGTTCTTCCCATTCCCGTGGGAATCATCACTGATGGTCTTTTGCACCTTCCCCTCGTTCCATCAGCCTCGGAGAGCCACTTCCAAGGGGTTAAAAGCGTCCATTCCAGGGGTTAAAACGTCCTTTCCAAGGTGTCAGTAATGACCCTTCCAATGGGTTGATAATGTCCCTTCCAATGGGTTAATAATGTCCCTTTCTGGAGTTAATAATGTCCCTTCTAAAGTGTTTATCATATCTGTTCCAAAGGGCCAATAACATCCCTTCCAGGGGTTAAAAATGTCCTTTCCAAGGTGTCCGTAATTTCCCCTTCCAAGGGGTTAAAAATGTCCCTTCCAAGGGTTAATAATGTCCCTTTCAGGAATTAATAATGTCCCTTCTAAAGTGTTAATAATATCTGTTCCAAAGGGCCAATAAAGTCACTTCCAGGGGTTAAAAATGTCCTTTCCAAGGGGTCGATAATGTCCCTTCCAAGGGGCCAATAATGTCCCTTCCAAGGGCTAATAATGTCCCTTCTAAAGTGTGAATAATTCTGTTCCAAAGGGCCAATAACGTCCCTTCCAGGGGTTAAAAATGTCCTTTCCAAGGTGTCCATAATTCCCCTTCCAAGGGGTTAAAAATGTCCCTTCCAAGGGTAAATAATGTCCCTTTCAGGAATTAATTATGTCCCTTCTAAAGTGTTAATAATATCTGTTCCAAAGGGCCAATAAAGTCACTTCCAGGGGTTAAAAATGTCCTTTCCAAGGTGTCCGTAATTCCCCTTCCAAGGGGTTAAAATTGTCCCTTCCAAAGGGTTAAAAATGTTCCTTTTAGGATTTAATAATGTCCCTTCCAAATTGTTAATAATGTCCCTCCCAAGGTGTCAATAATGTCCCTTCCAAAGGCTTTAAAATGTTCCTTTTAGGATTTAACAATGTCCCTTCCAAATTGTTAATAATGTCCCTTCCGAGGTGTCAATAATGTCCCTTCTAAAGTGTCAATAATGTTCCTTCCAAAGGGTTAAAAATGTCCCTTATAGGAGTTAATAATGTCCCTTCCAAATTGTTAATAATGTCCCTTCCAAGGCATCAATAATGTCCCTTCTAAAGTGTCAATAATGTCCCTTCCAAAGGGCAAGTAACATCCTCAGCCCCACTTCCCCTCACAGAAAATCAGGAATAAGACAAATCCAAATCCTCTTTTTGCTTCAATGGAGAAAACATTCCAGAAGTTGCTCCTCAGCCATCGTCCTTGCTGATGGGTGGTGATTGCAGGCACAGAGAGAGCCCAGCCGAGGCTGCCATCGCCTCCGAAGCTCTTCCTAATTGGAATTACAGCTCCTGCTGCTCGCCCAGCGAGAGCCTTCTCCCTGCTGCTCCCATTCCCTGCTGGCTCGGAGCTCACAGGAACACTGAGCTGGAGCTAAAGCTGGGGGATTTTATCTTGGATTAGAGACAAATCTCCTAGGTGGAAAGCACTCTGAACAGGTGCCTCCCCCACAAAGGTTTCTGGCACCCCTTCCCCCCACAGCAACAGAATATCTCAGCCTAAAGTGGGAAGAACTGTTTAATTAACAGAGCACACAGTGGAAGGGGAAAGGGGAAAAGGAGTCATTAAACCTGAACAAACAGCTGATGAACTTCAGTGTCCTTTTCCTCAGGCGTAGCTTCCCTTTCCGGGGTCTCCGGAGGGGTCGGGTGGAGTTCCTCCGGTGGCTCCCTGGACGATTCTCGTCCGCTGTCCTCCGGGGCTCCTCAGGTTCTCGGATGAGAAAGCAAGTCGAAGAAAAGGGTCCAAAAATGATGAAAAAAAACCAATCCCGGGGAAAAAAGGAAAAAAAAAAAAGAAACCCAAGCAGCAGCCCCACCAGTAGCACCAGCAACCAGCAGCAGCAACTGACTGAGGGGAAAAAAAAGTAAAAACAGTGTCCCTTCCTCCTTCTCCCTCCCCCGTAGGAGAGCTGGGGAAGAGTTTCAAACATCCCACACTGGCAGAGCTTTCTCCCAGCTGCGGGACACAGTTAAAGCTCCAGGACCATATTTCTGCTCAAGTATACAAACAATAGGGAATACGAAATATCATTATGCCACCCCAGGACAGATTGACCGCTCGGGAGACAAGAAAGTGCTTGATTTGATTGGAAAAGAAATCAAGAGCTGGTTTTAATTAAAGAGATTTATTTATCAGGACACCTGATGGAAAGCACAGCCTGGTGTTTTCCATTGGATTCAGTCTGGGGAACATCTGGGACAGCACAGAGTGGGGAATGTGACCCCCGGGGAGTTTGCTCCATGTTGGGAATAATGAGGCTGCCTGAGAGGAGCTCAGGATGCAAATTTGATAACAACAGCGCTGTGATAACGATGGCAAAGCTCGGTGGGACGTGGGGCTGCCAGGGGGGGAGGGATCCCAGCTGGATCTTCCACTCTGGAAAACAAAAACGTCACCATCTTCCAGAAAATCAAGGGAAATAGGAGGATGCTGCGGATTTTCACGTTTTGTGTCCACAGTGGGGTTGTCTCTGTGGGCTGGGGTGGCTGCAGGACTCCAGCTGTCCCAAAGCCATGGGGAAAGCTGCCAGGAGCTGCCCGGGGAGGCAGAATTCCAGCAAAAAGGGCTTGGGATGCTCGAGGGGCTCTTGTTCCTGCAGGTGCCAACCTCGCAAGGAGTTTGAGTGATGCCATGGCTGCACCATGGAGCTGAAAAATCCATTGGGAACAAATCCAGAGGCACCAGGATAGTCTGAGGGATGGAGCAGCTCTGCTGGGAGGAAAGGCTGGGAGAGCTGGGAATGTTCCCCTGGAGAGGAGAAGCTCTGGGGTGAGCTCAGTGTGACCTTGCAGGACCTGAAGGAGCTGCAGGAGAGATGGAGAGAGATTTGGGACTGGGGATGGAGGGACAGGACACAGGGAATGGCTTCACAGGAATAGATGGGATATTGGGAATTGCTGTCTGGGAGGGTGGGGAGGGCTGGGCTGGAATTGCCAGAGCAGCTGTGGCTGCCCCTGGATCCCTGGCAGTGTCCCAGGCCAGGCTGGACATTGGGGCTTGGAGCAGCCTGGGACAGTGGGAGGTGTCCCTGCCATGGCAGGGGTGGCACTGGGTGGGATTTAAAATCCCTTTCCACCCAAACCATTCCATGATTCTATTCTATTCCAGTCCATTCCAGTCCATATTTCACAGCAGGAGGCGCCTGCCTGTGGGATTTTCTACAAAATAAGTGGGAAAAAGCAAGGCAGGGCAGCCAAACACCCCAGAAGGCTGTGGTTTGTGTTGGCTGCTGACACAAACCTCGGGGCAAAAGTTACTCTACAGCTGAGGGATCCCTTCTGTGTGATGAGAAATATGGATAACCATTCCCACTTCTCTTCCTGCCACTCCCAGATTTCCCAGTCCCCTCTCACACCTCCTCAGTGCCTCTTTTGCAGCCCTGACTTTGTCCCTCCCCATGCAAAACCCCTTGGGATCCTTTTCCATCCCTTCCTCCCGTGGCAAAGGCAGAAAACCTCTGGAGCAGGAGCCCTGCCAGGATTTGGGAGCATGGAATGGCTTTGGTGGAGCTGGAGTAATTCGGGTGCCTGATTAGCACCTAATTAGCAGTGTAATTAGCAGTGCCTGATCCTCAGCTAATCCTCAGCTCCTGATGGATGCTGGGCACTGATTACGGGAGGCTGGTGGCAAAAAAAAAAAGGGGAAAATTGTAATAAAAAACTCCAAGGGATTCTCACCTTCCCGTGGCCACTGTTCCTTAATGTCCTTTACTCCAGGAATTGCAGAATTGGAGCTGTTGGCATTTTCAGCCCATCCCAGAGAATCCCAGACTGGTTTGGGTGGAAAAGGACCTAAATCCCATCCCATTCCACTCCTGCCATGGCAGGGACACCTCCCTGGGACACCTCCCACTGTCCCAGGTTGCTCCAAGCCCTGTCCACCCTGGCCTGGGACACTTCCAGGGATCCTGAGCCATAAACTCCTGCTCCAAGCATTTTCCTGGCTGGATTTTTTGGTGGCAGCTAAAAATTCCCAAGATTGTTCATTAAAACTCACCCCTTCCCTGGGAGGAGGACTAAAATTCCTTATCCAGCATTTCATTCCCAAAAAAACCACCCCACCTGTGAATTGTTCTTCTGATCCCAAATGCCCTCCAAGCCCTTGGGAATGGGCCACACTTTCCAAGATTTATTCAAATGGAAGAACGGAGATCCAGCAAAAATCAGCTCCCAGGAGGTTGTGTAATCCTTATTCCCTGAGGAATTAGGCTGGAAATGTCAAGAATTACTGAGCACAGCAAAGCCACCAATTTTTGCTGCATCCTGAAGAACCTGGGATTTAGATCCCTCCTCAAAATGTCATTTTACAGTGATTTTTTAAATTAATTTTCACCACATAATTAAGCAATGTGAGAGAAGCATTGTGTTGTGGTGGGATTAGAGTAAATAATGGGGATTAGGAAAGGCCTGGAGCCACTCCAGGAATACTTTAATCCTTGCAAATACACCCCTGGCCTCCTGGCAATAAAAAAAAAATAAGGCATCGTGCCAAAAAAACCTCGAACAGGAATAAAAAAAATTCCCTAGGGAGACAGATCTGACAGTCCTGGCAGTGCTACATGCAGAGAGCAGGAATACATCAATTCCACAAAAATAACCAAGGATTGGGAGCAGGATTTGACCCATCCAAGCATTTTACAGGCCAGGCTTGATCCCAGCTCATTTTATCCCAAATTGGTCCTGTTCCCACAGATAAAGTTTGCAAAAATCAGTTAAAATCTATCCAAAAGATAGGCTGGATATTATGGCTTTGGTTTTGGGATTCTTTAGGAAAACAAGGCCAAAATAAAATATTTTTTCTCAGAGGTTTCTGTCAACCAATTTCTGGAAATCCTTATGGAATTGGGTGTATGGGGATGGTGAGGATCCAGTTTTGGGGTGTAAATTCAGAGTATTTGTTATCATTCCAGGCTGGACAGGGCTTGGAGCAACCTGGGATTGTGGAAGGTGTCCCTGCCCAGGGCAAGAGGAGCTTTAAGGTTTTTTCCACCCCAGGCACTCAGGGATTCAGTGATTCCAGCAGGAACATGGATAATCCAGGCTGAGTTCATCTCTGTGGGATGCGCCCTCGGGTCTGTTCCAATGTGGAGCCAAAATCCAATTCCCATGAGGGAGGATGGAGAGGATCAATGGGATGAAGCTTTCCAGCCATCACTGTGGGCACTGAACATCCCAGGGATGGGATGATGGGCAGGGCAAGAGGAGCTTTAAGGTCTTTTCCACCCCAAACACTCAGAGACTCAGTGATTCCAGCAGAAACATGGATAATCCAGGCTGAGTTCCTCTCTGTGGGATGTGCCCTCGGGTCTGTTCCACAATTCCCATGAGGGAGGGTGGAGCAGATCAATGGCGTGAAGCTTTCCAGCCATCACTGTGGGCACTGAACATCCCAGGGATGGGGAAGTGGCCTGTGGAATGATTTCAGGTGGTGAGACCGAATGGGATAATGGGAATTTTTAGGCTGAAAAATACGAGATGGGAAAGTTTCTGGTTTTTAAGGTGTAAATCCAAGTACGTTGATGTTTTGTCACCACCTGTGGAGAGCAAGGCTCGTCTGGGACCTCTGAGCAGACAGGAGGAGAGGGAAAGGCCTCAAGATGTGCCTGAGGAAGTTTGGTTTGGCTGTTATGGAAAATTTCTTCATGGAAAAGGTTGAGAGGCAGCGGAACCCCTGGGCAGGGGTGGAGTGCCCATCCCTGGGGGATTTAAATCCATGTGGATGTGGCACTTGGGGACATGGGGCAGTGGTGGCCTTGGCAGCCCTGGGGGAACAGCCGATGATCCCAGACGGTTTTTCCAACCTAAATAATTCCATGGTTTTAAGATTTAGTCCCAAGAAGAGCTGGACCAGCCCAGGAATACCCAGGCTGTAGAGAATGGACAGCAACCCCAAAATTTCTGATGGGCACCCTCCACCCTAGATGACCAATATCCATGAGAAATTTGGGATCACCATGCAGTGCTCCAAAATTTCTGATGGGCACCCTCCATCCTAGATGACCAATATCCATGAGAAATTTGGGATCATCATGCAGTGCTCCAAAATTTCTGATGGGCACCCTCCACCCTGGGTGACGTAGCCAATATCTGTGAGAAATTTGGGATCATCATGCAGTGATCCAAAATTTCTGATGGGCACCCTCCACCCTAGATGACCAATATCCATGAGAAATTTGGGATCATCATGCAGTGATCCAAAATTTCTGATGGGCACCCTCCACCCTGGGTGACGTAGCCAATACCCATGAGAAATTTGGGATCCAGGCTGGATCTGGGGCAGCACCAGATTCCCAGGAGGGCTCCGTGTGCCCATCCCTTGGGTACAGCTTGCTCTGGCAGGGCACACACATCTTCATTTTTGGGCTGCTTCCCAGGGATTAAATGGGAATCATGGAAAGCCAAAGAAATGGATTTTCACCCCCAGCTGTCCATGCAGCTGGAAAAATTCTGCTGGGATCATTCAAGGGAAGGAATGGTCCCAGTAGGGAAGGGGCTGGCCCAGCCTCTTCCTGTTCTAATTAAAACCTTTCGTTATTAACAAGAGGTGGAGGGATGGGGAGACACATTCCTACTTTTTTACACCTCCCAGGAAGGCAGGGACACATGGAATGAGGAATATCGCCCACCAAACCCCATCCCTCCCCTTCATCCCAGTGGATCCGGGAGCAGAAAACACTGGGAAAGACAGAAAATAACTGCTGGCAATGGAAAAGGTACCCAAAAATTCGGAGTGGTTTCTTTTTTCTTTATAAAATGTACATAAAGAACATGAAACCCTTGAGGTAAAAGTGAGAGCAGTTTGGAACTCAACCAGATACAGACCCAACAGTGACCCCAAATCCATCTACAGTGGGGGTGTAGGAAAATCAGAGCAAGTTTGGGGTATGTACAACAGTGGAGATTGTTAAAATGCCATCATTATCCTATATACATTAAATACATCCAATTACAGCTATTTATAGGCTATTTACAGACACAAACACTTCATTTTTCCCCTTTGCAGTTGGAATTTTTCCCCTTTGCAGTTGGAGCATTCCTGAGAAGGTCTTGGTTCTCACTCTCAATAATTTGTGTTCCTTCAATCTCTTTTGTGGTCATATCCATCAAAATATTCCACAGTCGTGGTTGTCGCGGTGATCCTCTTTTTCCCTCCAGCCTGTGGAAAATGAAAGTTGCCTGCAAAACTCCTGGATCCCGAGGGATCAGCGGGAATATTTCTCCAGTTGTAGCCATGACCTTGGCGGTGAGCAAAGCTCAATGTTCACTTGTCCAAGGGCTCAACATTCCAATCTCTTTCTCAACGGGAAAAAAATCTTATGGAGACTGGAAAAGGAAAGAAATTGGTTGCAAATCACCTGTCCTAGGTTCTGTAAGGTGACATCCAACCTGGCCATGTCACACAAGGAGCCAGGCAGGAGAGACCGCGTCAGGATCCATCCATCCCATCCATCCAGACCCATCCACAGAGGGGACACCAATGATCCTATTTAGGTTTCAGTTTCTTATCAGGCATCTGAGAAAGAGATTTTATCATTCTAAGGCTTTGGCTTTTCCCCCACTGCTTTCCCGAGCAGTGTGGGAATTCCCATTCCTGGGGGGATTTGAAGCCCTGTGGATGTGGCACTTGGGGACGTGGGGCAGTGGTGGCCCTGGCAGCGCTGGGGAATGGTTGGAGTCGATGTTCTTGGAGGTAATTCCCAACCGAAATGATTCCGTGATTCCATGACTCCCAGCAAGCTCCAAAATGTGGGAAATGATGGATGGGTCGTGGCTGAGCTGGGATGGGTTTGGGAGTTTGGGGAGAGGCACTCAGGGAAGAGGGAATTTCTCATCACCTGAGTCTCACTATAACCCAACTCTGGAAGTATCCAGGCTGGATGGGGCTTGGAGCAGCCTGGGACAGTGGAAGGTGTCCCTGCCCCTGGAAAAGCAATGGAATTGGATGGGATTTCAGCTCCCTTCCAACCCAAACCACTCTGGGATTCTGGGATGTATTGAAGACAACCTCCCCAACCTGGCAGATCCAAAGGAAAATGAAATAATATTTTAATAAGGAACAGCAGGATGGACAGTCCCAAATTCCCTGTGTTTGGGTTAATGATGGCTCCTATATTTTATCATACAGAGCACATTCCCCTGCCTGCACCAACATTCCCATGGGATTTGGGGGTGACACCAGAGTCAGGAATTTAGGGAGAGATGACAGAAAACATCTGAATGCTCTAAGTCCCATAAATGTAGGATTGCAGGAGCTGCAGGTCCCTAAATTCCGTGGCACGAAGGATAATCCAATGGTTTTGTTCCTTCTGTGTTGATTGATGTTGGAATTGTGGTGGGGCAGCTGTAAAAAGGGGAGCAAAATCCTACAGTGTTGCTTATTTAAAAAAAAAAAAAAAAGGAAAAAAATTAATTTGAAATGTAAAAATAACCTTTTTTATCGCTTTTTATAATTTTATGGGAAAATCCAAGAATTATTCCAGATGGCTCCCAATCTCTTTATTAGCATGGAGAGGCAGGGAGTGCTTATAACACCAAACTGGAGCTTTTTTTTATTGAGCTGCTCCAAAAAGCCATTTTCCTGATGGATTACACACTTCTGGGGGAGGAAGAGAATTTCAATTACCCTTCAATATACGAAAAAAACGTTCCCAGCAAGTAAACACTCCCAAAATAAAACCAGGAAAGCCTCTTCCCCTCAGCATGGGAAAAAATCACATCCTTCAGCCTGAACTGCTCCCTACAAAGGGAATTCACTGCTCTGACAAGGCAGGGAAGGAGAAAACTCGAATGAGAAGCTGATGATCAACTTTGTTTTAAGGTTTGGGGATCCCAATCGCCCCAAAACTGATTATTCCATTCCCACTGGTGGATGAGGCAGGAATTCCAGTGCTGGATGTCCTCTGGGATCAGTGGAGGTTAGGATTTGCAGATATTTGGGGCCTGGAGGATGCAGCTCCATCGCTTTTGGGTGAAGCAAATGTTCTTCTCCCAAATGAAGAGGAATTGTCACATTCCCAAGGATTTCTGGCCTTCAGATCCTAACTGCGCCTCCATGGTGTCACCAGAACGGGTTTAGTCCATCTCAAACCGTGCTTTTCTCCCTCCTCGTGTCCCATCCAGGATCCAGCCAGCCTGGAGAAGAGGTGAGTCGATATCGTGGTGAGATCCAAGTGTTCCATGATTATTTGTGGGATTCACATGATTATTTGTGGGGTTCAGGCTGTCCAGGGAATCTGCCCTGGATCCCTGGCAGTGTCCCAGGCCAGGCTGCACATTGGGGCTTGGAGCAGCCTGGGACAGTGGGAGGTGTCCCTGCCATGGCAGGGGTGGGATGAGGAGGGATTTAAAGTCCTTTCCAACCCCAACCATTCCATAATTTTCTCATTCCATGACTTCACATTCAATGTAGCTTGCGAAAGAAAAAGGGAAGTTCTCCAATACCATCCTTATCCTCCCTGATCAGCCTGAGAAAGAATTTTTAAAAACCCAGAAAACTTGTCCTGTGCTCCACCCAGCTCTGCCTTGGGAACACCCAGCTAATTCCAGCAGCCATCCCATCAAACCCAGGCACTTTTCCCAACATCCCAGGACTTCAGTTGCTGAGTAATTCAGTCTTTGATGTCCAATTTAAAATCCTTCAGGGACATTTCCAGGTTGGCTACACTGGAACCGAAGCAGAGGGGTTTCAAATTCCAGGGAACTGCCAGTTCCAACTGCCTTTGATTGCTGAGCCAACATTTTTACATCAATTTTCAGTCCAAAATGTAAAATAAAGTAAAAACCACCAGCAGGAAATTCATACCTCTGTTTGTTCTTCTTACTCATGCCCTGGAGTAAAATCCCATTTCCTTTTTGGAGCTTTGTTTTGGGAATGTAAAGGAAGATAAAACTCCTCCTACAATCAATGTTGGGAAGAGAAATCCAGCTTTTCTTAGCACCTCCTGCACCCCAGCAGAGCAAAATGGGAACAGGCATGGGAAATACATTTCCTTTCACACAAAAACCTGCGATTTTCAGGACACACAGATTAGCTTGCCCTGAAAAAAAGATATCTGTGGTCTTTGTCTATCGAAATTCTTTATCAAACATTCCACGGGACTGAGGGACAGAAAAATCCAAACGGAAAGAGGAAATATGGATTTCAGCCTGCAGTTTTAGTTTGGGATCCAAACAATCCAGAAGGACTTCCTGCTCCTTATCATACCTCTGCCTTATCCCAGGGGGACATCAGAGGGCACTTCCCAAATCCTCCCTTCCCACAGAGTCCCCATCACACCACCATCATCAGCCCTGCGACCGGAGCTCTGCCTGCTCCTTGGAAAATTCATCCCCAAGGTTCACTTTGGATTTTTGAGATTTGAGGGAAAAGCAGCGAAGTACTTCAAAGGCAACGGAATGCTTCCTTTCAGCCTGGGAGGATGTCCCTGCCCATGGGGTTGGAATGAGATGAGCTCTAAGGTCCCTTCCGACCCAATCCATCCTGGGATTCTGTGGAAATGATTGACAGATTGCCACTCTGGCTCCCAGCAGTTCCAGCTCTTCCAAAGTCCTGCCAAAAGTGCCCACGGAGAAGCCTCTGGGAGTGTCCCTTGGTTCTGTGGCTCTCAGGAGACATCTGCGGGGAGATGCACGGCAAGGTTTGGATTCTCAATTCCAGGACATGCCAACGTCCTAAAGAAAATCTGCCTCAGGGTCTCACCATGCCCGACCCACCCCTCCATCCATCCAAAATCAAATTCCAGCACTTGCCAACAGGAAATTTGGTGGTTTGTGTTTTTCAAGGGTGCCAAACCCCACGGTCCATCCAGACTCAGAGTTCCCACTCTTCTCCAAATCCCACAGGCCACCAGATTCAGAATTCCCACCATCTTCCAAACCCCATGGTCCATCCAGACTCCCATCATCTTCCAAACCCCACAGTCCATCAGGCTCTGAGCTCCCAGTGTCTTCTAAACCCCACAGTCCATCACACTCAGAGTTCCCACCATCTTCCAAACCCCGAGGTCCATCCAGATGTGGATCTCCCACCATCTTCCAAACCCCGTGGTCCTTCCAGATGTGGAGGTCCCATCGTCTTCCAAACCCCACAGTCCATCAGGTTCAGAGTTCCCACCGTCTTCCAAACCCTGTGGTCCATCCAGATGTGGAGCTCCCACCTTCTTCCAAACCCCATGGTCCTTCCAGACATGGAGCTCCCACCATCTTCCAAACCCCACAGTCCATCCAGACTTGGAGCTTCCACCGTCTTCCAGATCCCATGGTCCATCAGACTCCAAGTTCCCACCATCTTCAAACCCCACGGTCCATTCAGATTTGGAGCGTCCACCATCTTCCAAACCCCACAGTCCATCCAGATGTGGAGCTCCCATCGTCTTCCAAACCCCACAGTCCACCAGGCTCCGAGTTCCCACCATTTTCCGAGCACAGGGCCTTGGAGACACCAAAATTGCCTTAAAAACCAGGGAGCTGAGAGCATCCTGGGAACGCTCCAGCCCCGAGCGCCACCAGCATGGACCATTCCATCTCCAGCTGCCACCAGCCCACCGAGGGACAGCCCTGCCAGGGCTCAACAAACACACGCACCACGGGGCTGCCTTACCTGGAAAGAGGCTTTATTGAACAGAGCTGGAAAATTATCTCTTCAGTGGAATTACTGAATTTGCACAAACATTTTTCTACAGAATAAAAAAAATCAAGCCTTGTCATTGTTTTACTGCATCTCGTTGTGCTTTTTATACTCATATTTGCAATTATTATACCCATTTTTTGTTTGTTTTCACGTTTGTACTCCAATTATTTGCATATCAGGTTTTGTTTTTAATCCTAGGGTGTTGAGAGAACACAGAATAATAATAATAATTATAATAATTATAATAATAATACTCTCCTTTAGACAAAAGTCTTTTTTTTTTTCTTTTAAATGAAGTTAAAAGCTGAGATAATTTAAGGAAAAAGGTCTTCAAATTTCATAACCAACTGGAAGGGAACTTTACAATGCAGTGGAAAACCGGCACGTGTTCGGGTAGCTCGAACCCATTTTGTACAGCTTTTATTTTTTTTTCCTTGTAAAAGTGGATCATTTTTAATTTTTTTTTTTAATTTTTCTTTTTTTTTTTTTTTTAATTTCGCTACAATAACAAAATAATCTTTCACCCTCTGCACCAAGTCTGGCTCCGGGGCAGAGGCAGAGCCCCTTCGGGGCGTCCGGAGCTCCGGATGTCGGGAGCCATCCCAACGGAGGGGGAGAGTAAGAAAATCATCCTGTGTTTCACACCTTCTGCACCGAGTGTGTGTCTGAACCACCTTTGTTCCTCTGGCTGACCCACTGGAGAACCTGAAACGACGACAACGACGACAACAAAAAGTGCTGCTCCCATTGCCAGGACCAACGGGAGCTGTTTCGAATGGATAAGAAGCTGAAAGGCCATGGCTGTCTGGAAGGTTACACAACACGGATCTCATCCCAAAGGCTTTCCGCAGCACCTTAGGTCCATCCATCCTTCTCCAGAAGCGGCTCCGTCTCCTTGCCTGCACACCCAGGCTCCAGAGTTTGTTTAGAAAAGAGTTTGCACAACCCACGTTTTTAGCAGTGCAAAGCTTCCGTGTTGAAATCATCATTATTACATTTATTATAATTTTTTTTCTATATATATATTTTGTTCCTTTTTTTTTTTCCTGTTCATTCTTTTTTTGTTTTTGTTTTTTTTTTTGTTTTGTTTTGTTTTTTGAAATCAGGCTTGTTTCATTGAAGGCACTTGGTTTCCATGGCAATTTATAAAAGACGGTGGTTTGGTTTCTTCACTTCCGTAGAGCAGATGACTCCGGTGGGGAGGGGAGAGGGGGCTCCCAGCGGCCGCGAGCAAACTCCCAGTGAAGCCTGTGACAAATGTAAGCCCAGGTGGCACATCCTGGATGGGAATGCATGCAAAAGGAGACGGCACACAGTCACCAAGCAGAGCCGTGAGGAATGAAACGGGAATGTCTGCGAACAGCTCCGGTTCCGGGTTATCCTCGAGGGGAGGTGACAGCCGAAGTAGAAAGGGCCTACATTTGTTCGACTCTACGCTAAAAACCTTCGCGAAGGGAAGATGAACGCCAGCTCTTCACGTACCCTGTTTACAGTGAGGTGTTTCTCTCTCTTTCTGTTTGCATTTCCTCTCTCTCTCTCGCCTTCCTCTCTTTTTTTTTGGCAGGCCATTAGGTTTCCATGGTAACAAGCAAACGATTCATTTGAAACAAAACCAGCCATGACTTTGTGCTTTGACAAGGGTTTCTAGAGCTCTTTGCCGAGAGTTCAACCAGATGATGCTGAATTCATCAGTGACCACAAAAGCACCTGAAGGTCTCTTCCTTACTTAGGCCAGATCTCGGTCTCACGCTTGGTTCTTAGTGAGTTCCACTCCCGTGATGCCTTTCTAAGTCCCCAGTGCTTTCTTTAATTGGTTTTTTTTTTCTTTTTTTTTTTTGTTATTTAATTATTTATTTACGTATTTATTTAACTTTCGAGTCAGTCAGTGGAGGAATCTTTGGTAGTTTGTTTGGAAATGTCCATTTTACAAAGACTCTTTCTTCATGCCAGTGCCTGGTGAATCTTTTGTAGCCTCTGCCAGGATAAGGTCACCTCTGATGACTTAAGACAGACATGAGGATGATGAGGAGTGGGAGGAGTCGTATATGTGCTAATGTCCCAGCAGCACCTGATCGTAGATCTGCGAAAAAAGGGCAGAAATAGAATTAAAGAGCTAAGAAACAGAATGAAAAAGCAGCTCCACCACTGCCCACACCCCCTCAGCACTGCCACAGAGCTCTGCAAAGTCACCCCTCACAAAGGGGACAAGGACAGCCCTCAGCAGTTGGACAGAATGGGAATTGGGATGAAAATCCACCTGGCTGTGCAGTTAGCTCTGTTTCAATGCAGGGTGGAGGGATGAAACAAAGTCCTCAAGGAATCCCAGCAGTGATTTCCATAGATTTCACAGTTTTTTGGCCCCCTGGGCATTGTTTTATCTGTTGGACTCTCTCAAATCCAGCCCAGCCCAGCATGGAGTCACCCACCGCTCTCACCTCTGCCTCACCCCCATCCCACCTTCCCATCTAATAAAGCATTCCACTTTCAACCTTCCAACTGAACCAGACCGGGGATTATCCTGCTGGAAAAGATCCATTTTGGAAGTAGAAAGACAGGAGGAAACCTGTGGGGAAGAGCCACTTACTGTTGGCCGGTTGGTCTGATTTCATACACTCTCCTTCCACTATGGACACATCATCGATAGCAATGTCCCCTTCGATCCCAGGGCCACGGATCCCTTCGAAGATGAGCTGGAAAAAAGCAGCAGATCAGAGAGTGAGAAATACAGAAAGTCCAGAAGATCAGGGGGTGAGAAATAAAAAAGGTTCTGTTGAGTTCGGCCCAGTGTTAACCCAAAAGGATGGGCTTGGAATGTTGTACAGAAACTCCTGGGGTGGGAAAACCATTCCAGTGACCTTGGAATGTTGTACAGAAATTCCTGGGGTGGGAAAACCATTCCAGTGACCTTGGAATGTTGCACAGACACTTCCTGGGGTGGGAAAACCAAATCAGTGACCTTGGAATGTTGTACAGAAATTCCTGGGGTGGGAAAACCATTCCAGTGACCTTGGAATGTTGCACAGACACTTCCTGGGGTGGGAAAACCATTCCAGTGACCTTGGAATGTTGTACAGAAATTCCTGGGGTGGGAAAACCAACTCAGCCAAGTTCTCATCACCCTGAGGGTGGGCGTGGAGGGGCTGTGAGCTCTGAGGGCTTTTCCTCTTGGGAAGGAGCTGGGAATTACCCTCAGCTCTCACCTGGAGCTTCCAGAGCAGCTCCACCACTGTGTGCTGTGCTTGTGTGAGGACACAATTCCTGGGGCAAGGGGCAGGGTTCAATGGAATTAAAGCTTCAAGGAGATCGGAGGTGTTTTCCCAGAAATTCCTGCCACCTGAAGAGGCACAGCTTGAGGAATGTGCTGAAGGAGTGAGTGTCCACTTGAGCACAGATTCCATGGAAACACTCAGGAGCCAGAGAAATTCCACAGAAAATGGAGATTTTGGGCAAAGAGCAGGATTCAATGGAGTTAAAGCTTTAAGATTGGAGGCGTTTTTTCCCAGAAATTCCTGCCACCTGAAGAGGAACAACTTGAGGAATGTGCTGAAGGAATGAGCGTCCACTTGAGCACAGATTCCATGGAAACACTCAGGAGCCAGAGAAATTCCACAGAAAATGGAGTTTTTGGGCAAAGAGCAGGATTCAATGGAGTTAAAGCTTTAAGATTGGAGGCGTTTTTTTCCAGAAATTCCTGCCACCTGAAGAGGAACAACTTGAGGAATGTGCTGAAGGAGTGAGTGTCCACTTGAGCACAGATTCCATGGAAACATTCAGGAGCCAGAGAAATTCCATGGAAAATGGAGATTTCTGGCAAAGAGCAGGATTAAATGGAGTTAAAGTTTCAAGATTGTTCCCAGACGTTTCTGCCACCTGAAGTGAGTGCAGAGGTACAGCTTGGGGAATGTGCTGAAGGACTGAGCATCCACTCAAGCTCAGAATTCATGAAAACACACAGGAGCCAGAGAAATCCCATGGAAAATGGAGATTTCTGGCAAAGAGCAGGATTCAATGGAATTAAAGCTTTAAGGAGATCAGAAGTGTTTTTCCCAGACATTCCTGCCACCCAAAGAGGCACAGCTTGGGGAATGTGCTGAAAGACTGAGCACAGAATCAAGCTCAAACTCCATGAAAACACACAGGAGCCAGAGAAATCCCATGGAAAACGGAGATTTCTGGCTCTAGGAGGTGACCCAATCAGTCTCTCCCATCCCATCACCCACACTGGGGTCCCTCATCTGCTCCTGGTGGCACTTCCCTGCAGGAAGGACAGGACCTGTCCCCTGCACCCTCCCCTGAGCCCAAAGCTTGGGAGAAACCTCTCAGGACCCAGGTTGGTGTCTCTGCATCCTAACACAAAATTATTTTTATCTCAAGGGGTCAGGAAGGGACTTTTGTTGGTTTGGATCCCACAGGGATCTCCTGGGTGGATTTGAACCTCCCGGATATCCTCCCAGGAGTTGGTGGCAGGGTCTGCCCCACTTCTCTCCTGCCCCTTTTTAAAACGGAAAGCAGCAAAAGAAAAAGGACTTTTCTTTAAATCAAGACATTTGCAAATAACTTAATTTGGTGTTGTGGAAGGAAATTCCATGCTAGGATCTGTTTTTCCCACCATGTGGGTCCTCATCAGGTTTAGAAGCTTTGATCCCTCCTGGGAATAGTTTTTCAGAGGAATTGGAATGAGTTTTATCACACAGAGATTTTATTCCTCTTTAAGAGGAATTTTAACCTCTGCTGAGTGGATGATTGGGATTTTAAGGCCCTATTCATAATTTTCTCCCAAACATTCCTTGTCTGAGCCCAAATTTCTGGAACAGGAACTCAATGCCTGTGTCTCGAGAGGAGAATGTCTCCTCCCCCAGCACCCAGCCCTGCTCCCTGGCAGCAGGCACAGCACCAGGCAGTGCAGTTTGAACTCCAATTCTCCCTGCCGATGGAAAATGCTGTTTGCAGCCCAAGGGGCTCTGCCCAAACACACCAGGCAGCGTTTCATTCACAGCTGCACTTGGCAGCGGCTCCGGCGCCCTCGGAGAGGCTGCTCCGCGCCCAGGAGCTGGCAGGGCACAGAGCTCAGCCCAGCCTGCGGCCCCCAGGGATGGGCAGGAGGTGCCAACTGAGCAGAATTCCCTATCAGTATCCCAAAAAAAAAAAAAATGGTTTTGTGAAGGTGCTGTTAAAAATATCGCATTTAGTGGGAGAATGGGAGGGTTATGGGTACAGCAAAGGCCACTCTGCTCTAAATGGGATGGAATTGTGGCCCTGGAATGCCAACCCTGAGTGGTTTTGAGGGATTCAGCCTCTGCCCCTGGGTCCCTGGCAGTGCCCAAGGCCAGGCTGGATGGGGTTTGGAGCAGCCTGGGACAGTGGGAGGTGTCCCTGCCATGGCGGCGGTGGAATGAGTTGGTTTTAAAGTCCCTTCCAGCCCAAACCAGTCTGGGATTCTCTGATTTTTCCCCAGGATTTCAGGAAGATTTTTATCCCCTCCATGTGCTCCCCTCTCCCCCCACCCCTCTCCCTTTCCCCACTGGGCTCTTGGGGTGTCCCAGGACAACCCCACCATGTTCTCTGGGTGTCACTGACACCCCCAGGGGTGGGGAGTTCAGAGGCTTCAGTTTGGGGAACACCAACCTGCAGAAGGGCTTAAAATCCTGCTGGAGACTGGGCCAACTGGGACAAACTGGTATTCCAGAGTCCCTTTGTCAGGGACAACTCCAGCCTGAAAATTTGGAATATTCCCTTTTGGATGGGTGAGGGAAAGCACTGAGATCATTCAAACATGGAAATAAATCCTTTGTTGCTTTGGGATTGGGAATCCTGCAGGGCACACCTGATGTTCCCATCCTGCTGAGTTGGGAATTCTTTGGACACAAAGTGACCAAACCTGGGTGGGCTGAGCCCCACTGAGGTTCAGACAGAGCAGGGGTGGCACTGACCCCACAGGAGGGCCCAGGACCTGCTGATAGCAATCCTTTGTGATAAACCACGGGATGTTTGTTTGGATGCTGCACTGGCAATATTTAGATCCTGAATTAGTGAGAAATCCAATCCCAATCATCCACACCCTCACCATGTCCTACAGCTCAAACCTGAACCAAAATTGACATTTCTTTCCTGACAGAACCAAGGTGTGCCTCTATTTTTGGGGCACTCCATTTTTTGGGGCACTCCTTTTCTGGGGCTCTCTATTTTTGGGGCAGTCCATTTTTTTGGACACTCCATTTTTTGGGATGCTCCATTTTTGGGGCACTCCATTTTTTGGGGCACTCCTTTTTGGGACTCTCAATTTTGGGGGGCACTCCATTTGTAGGGCACTCCATTTTTGGGGCACTCCATTTTTGGGGCTCTCCATTTTTTGGGCACTCCATTTTTTGGGCACTCCTTTTTGGGGCTCTCAGTTTTGGGGGGCACTCCTTTTTTGGGGCTCTCCATTTTTGGGGGCACTCCTTTTTTGGGGCACTCCATTTTTGGGGCACTCCATTTTTTGGGGGCACTCCTTTTTTTGGGGGCATTCCATCTTTGGGGCTCTCTATTTTTGGGGCACTCCATTTTTCGGGGCACTCCATTTTTCGGGGCACTCCTTTTTTGGGGCACCCCATTTTTTGGGGCACTCCATTTTTGGGGCTCTCTATTTTTGGGGCACTTCATTTTTGGGGCACTTCATTTTTGGGGCACTCCATTTTTTTGGGGCACTTTTTTTTGGGGGCCACTCCATTTTTGGGGCATGCCATTTTTTTTGGGCACTCCACTTTTGGGGCACTCCATTTTTGGGGGCACTCCTTTTTTGGAAGCACTCCTTTTCTGGGGCTCCCCATTTTTTTGGGGCATTCCTTTTTTGGAGCTCCCCATTTTTGCGGTGTTCATCCCTTAAAAAGAATGAATATATGACTATCTGAGCTAGATTTATGCAATATTTTGGAGATTTAAAGCACTGCAGTGCTCCCAGGTCTCCGTGACAAAAGCTTTGTTCTCTATCACAGGCACTGACAAGGTATAAAATCTTCTACCCCTATAAATTACCCTATAAAAAGTTTTAATTTGCATGTCACTGCAGTGTTTTACTGCAAAGATTCACTTCAATCCCCTCTCCTTAAATTTAACTGGGAGCTTTATATTCCTTCCCTACTTCCCCTCCTAAATGGAAAATAAAATTTGGTTGATGCAAGAGATGCTAAAGAAAAGTAATTTAAAGCTCCGAGCGCTCTGACATTTATTTGTTATATTTGGTCAGAGCTTTACATTTATTTGATGCTGAAGCCTTTAAACACAACAATGGAAAAGGTGGAAAATAGCCAAGGAGAAGAGCTTCCCTCTGGAATCCTCCTCCTGCACTCCTCTGGATTGCTGCTCCCAAATCCTTTGCATTTCTCTGCTCTGACTCCCCCCCTGCTTTTCTAAAGCCTTTTCCAGGTCTCCAAAACCACCTCAGGCGACTCAAATCCACCTCTTCCCTCCCTTTCCCAGGCCATTCATTATTGTCAGATATTAAATAATTTCTCTCTCCTTCACCACTCAGAGTTCTTGGATTTATCTTGACTTCACCAACGCAAAACTCAATTGTTCTGATCAAATTCTCTGTGCTTGGCCTGGGCTTGGAGTGTTCCTGAGCTCTGGGATCTGTGTTCTTCCCATTCCTGACACATCAAACACCACAGAATCCCTCGCTGGGACACCTCCCACTGTCCCAGGCTGCTCCAAGCCCCAATGTCCAGCCTGGCCTGGGACACTGCCAGGGATCCAGGGGCAGCCACAGCTGCTCTGGCAATTCCAGCCCAGCCCTGCCCACCCTCCCAGACTGCAATTCCCAATTCCCAATATCCCATCCATCCCTGCCCTCTGCCATGGGAAGCCATTCCCTGTGTCCTGTCCCTCCATGCCTTGTCCCCAGTCCCTCTGCAGCTCTCCTGGAGCCCTTCAGGCCCTGCCAGGGGCTCGGAGCTCTCCCTGTGTCCTTCTCCTCTCCAGGTGAACACCCCCAGCTCTCTCCCATGTCACATATCCCTCTCAGTTTTCCTGTAATTCCCATCCTTGCAATTGCTCTGCAATCCCATGGACCACATCATTTCTCTCCTGTCAATGCCTCTCACACATGGATATAAAAACAAAGGAACAGGAATTACTTTAAAGTAAATAAAGCAAATCCCAATATGCATCTTTACGGGAGCAGTTCGGATTTGCACTGAAGGAAGGTTGGACACTGGGGTTTGGAGCAGCCTGGGACAGTGGGAGGTGTCCTTGTCAAGGTCACATCAAACCCAGACCATTCTGGGATTCTGTGACTTCTTTTTCCCAAAAATACATTCCCTCCCGCAGGGGCCTGGAGGTGACAGGGAGGGCTCAGGGCATGGCTCCTGACCCCCACGTTCCATAAGGACATTCCCAGCCTCACTCCCTGCAGGAGCTGCTTTTTTTGGGAGTGTTCCAGTTCCAAACAGCTCCCAGCAAGTGCCCCTAATGGGCCATCAGCACCTCCCTGTCACCCCAGCAGGAAATGTGTGAAAAACCTGTCACAGCTCCCATGTGCCTCCTGCTCCCGGCAGAGGCTCCCAGATCATTCCTTTCCCCGCAGAAAATCCACCTATTTCCAAAGACCTCCAACCCAGGGGCCCTGAATAATTTCTCCCAGCGAGGAATTTTACATCCCAGTCGCTAACGTGAAATAAAAACCTGCAGAAAGCACTGCTAGCATCTTTGGGAGGCTGGAAGGTGCTTTGTGGACAAGTCACTCAGCTCTGTGTGCTCAAGGACAGCAATGGTCTGTCCATGAGCACTCCCAGAGCTGTGAAATCCAGGAGAAAAGGGTCAATGTTTCCAGTGTCGCTCCCAAACCCGAATTCCTGGTTCCTGGAGGTCCCAGCCTTACTGATGCCTTAAACAGGCTGGGAAAAATATGAAGCAGACACAGGAGTAGAGGGAAAAGGGAATTTACCTCGGTTTAATAGGATCCAAGGTGCCCGGACTCATCAAAGGTGGAAAACGCCATGGAGCGAGGGATGAGTCGGGACCTCCCGTACAATGTACCGGATTTTTATGGACTTCACAAAATTAGCATATCTACTTAAAATCCCCCAATAAGAAACTTAATAAACGAATAATTGCCCCCTATTCTAATGAACGCCTCACCCAATGAGACTACAGCCTAGTTTACAAAAACATGTTCCAAGAGAGAACAGGTTGGAGCCTCTAGTTCTGAGAGAATATGAACGTTTGGTCTTCCTCGCTGTGCAGGACCCCAAACTGAGCTAAATATCAGCAGGACCCCAAACTAAGCTCCCAGTTAAATTTAAGGAGAGGGGATTGAAGTGAATCTTTGCAGTAAAACACTGCAGTGACATGCAAATCAAAACTTTTTATAGGGTAATTTATAGGGGTAAAAGATTTTATACCTTGTCAGTCCCTGCGATATTGTCATGGAGACCTGGGAGCACTGCAGTGCTTTAAATCCTCAAAATATTTCATAAATCTAGCTCAGATACTCATATATTCATTATTTTTAAGGGATGACCACCACAAAAATGGGGAGCCCCAAAAAAGGAGTGCTCCCAAAAAAGCAGTGTCCCAAAAATGGAGTGCCCCAAAAATGGAGTGTCCCCAAAAAATAAATATCAGACCACAAGGGTTGTAAACATGTGGGGCTAAAGTACACGAAGTGTCTGTGCAGAGTACAAGGAGTGTGTGTAGAGGGTACCAGGGAAGGGAAAGGGTATAAAATATATAAAAAGGGTATAAAAAGAAAATACAAAAATCACCGGCATCATTACCTGGAATGAGGTGGGGGGGTTGATGTTCACCCGGGCTTGGTTCCAGTGCTGTCCCTTGTTCCCACTCGAGGACCACAAGGGGTTTTCTATGGCAGTCTGGCCTTTGAGCCGCAGGTAAACGTTCAAACTTCCTGGAAAACAGCAGGAGAACTGGAGTTGGGAACTTTCCTGGCATGGATTCGGAACCTTTTAAACTCAGGAATGCTGTGAACTGGCGATGGGAATTCCCAGCAGAGGGGAACTGGGCAGAACATCACACCCATCGCTCCCTGCAGCTCAGGAAAGGCACGAGGCTTCCCAGGAGAACAGGCAAAAAGGAAATTTCTGTTTTACAGCAAGGAATTGGCATTTAAACCTCCTTATCCCGGGAAAAATCAGCAGCTTGGTTGTTTCATGCTGAATTCCTGCTTGTTAAAACTGTCCAGCTTCCCTCTGCCCATGGCTGAACTCCTGGAGTGCAGGAGCCTGGCAGATCCATCTCAGAGAGAGAGGTGATGCCTTGGGAGTATTTCTGTAGGACACCAACACCCTCTGGGTTCAAATAATCCCAAATAAAGTCCTTCCCTGTGCAGGAAAACCCCACAGAGCTGTCCCTTTCCCCCTGGGACAGTGAAATTCCTGGTGCCAGTACAGACATTATTGACACCCTGCAGGCGTGAACACAACCAGACTGCCTTGGTGCACCGAAAAGGAACAAATTTCATTTCCCTGGGTTCATGAATTCCCAGAATTTGGGGGTTTGGTCCCATTTGCCACCATCGTTGCCTGCAAATTTGTGGGGCAGTGGGACCTCTTTGTGCTTTGTAAATTTAGCGAATTTTCCTTCATTTCAGACATTCAGCTTCCCACAGCAGCAGTGTTTTTTGGGGTGCTGGACACAGCAGCTCCCACAAATGCCATTCCCAAGGAAAGCTCCCAGATCTGAGGAGCTGCACGGTGACTCAGCTCCCGCCCAGAAAAAGTTCTGATTTCCAGCAAAAGCCAGACTTGGAGCCTTGGAAAACATCAGGCTGGGTGTGTGATGGAGCAGCAAATATTCAAATATTCCTCTCGTGGCCCTTCTGCAGGGGGAGCAGAACGGGGCCATCCCTCTTCCCTGAAGGAGCTGGGAGGGGAAGGGCTGGGAGTGCTGCTAGACCTCAGCCCTCCTCCAAACAGATTTACATTTCTATATATATATATAATTTATTTATTTATTTATATATTTATATATTTATATATTTATATATCTATATAAAAATGTGTATCTATAAATGTGTATCTATAAATATATCTATATAAATATCTAAATATCTATCTAAATATCTAAATATATATGAAACTATATGTAAAAATATATAAATTATATGAGTATATTATGTTATATTATATTATTATATTATTATATTATATTATATTATTATATTATATTATTATATTATATTATTATATCATTATATTATATGATTATATCATATTAATATATTATTATATTATATATAAATAAATATATATTTATTTAATTTATTCATTTATATATTTTTATATATAGTTTTATATATATTTATATATTTATAGAGATATTTAGATATTTATATAGATGTATTTATAGATACACATTTATAGATATCTATCTGTATATCTGTATCTATATCTATATACCTATATTTATATTATTGTAATATTATATTGTAATATTATGTTTTATTAAATTATTATAGAATCATGGAATGGTTTGGGTTGGAAGGGACCCTAAATCCCATCCAGTGCCACCCGTGCCATGGCAGGGACACCTTCCACTGTCCCACGTTTCTCCAAGCCCCAATGTCCAACCTGGCCTTGGACACTTCCAGGGAAGAAGCTCAAGCTGAATCCTCCAAAAATGCTCGGGATTTTCCTTACAAGGGGTTGAACAGGATGGGCTTTAAGGTCCCTTCCAAGCCAAAGCTGTCTGGGATTCAGTGAAGTGACTCATGAGCAGGAGGCAAAACCAGGGGCCAGGAATGAAAACTGGGAATGAAGGAATAAAGTTCCATTTCTCCTGCCAGGAGTGAAAACTGGGAGTGAAGGAATAAAGTTCCATTTCTCTGGCCAGGATTGAAAACTGGGAATGAAGGAATAAAGTTCCATTTCTCCTGCCAGGAGTGAAAACTGGGAATGGAGGAACAAAGTTATATTTCTCTGGCCAGGATTAAAAACTGGGAATGGAGGAATAAAGTTCCATTTCTCCTGCCAGGATTAAAAACTGGGAATGAAGGAATAAAGTTCCATTTCTCCTGCCAGGAGTGAAAACTGGGAGTGAAGGAATAAAGTTCCATTTCTCTGGCCAGGATTGAAAACTGGGAATGAAGGAATAAAGTTCCATTTCTCCTGCCAGGAGTGAAAACTGGGAATGGAGGAACAAAGTTATATTTCTCTGGCCAGGATTAAAAACTGGGAATGGAGGAATAAAGTTCCATTTCTCCTGCCAGGATTAAAAACTGGGAGTGAAGGAATAAAGTTCCATTTCTCCTGCCAGGAGAGCACTGGAATTCCAGGGATGCTCTGGGATCTCCACCAGCACAGCCCTGGGGTGGCATTTTGGCCCTTCAGCTTTCACTCTCTGCTCTCCCAGCAGGTTCTGCTTCTCCTTTTCAATTTGGGATGGCTCTCTAATGGCAGGAAAAATTATTGTTCTCGGAATGTCAATTGGAAATGTCCAATTTTGGAGTGTGGCTGGAAAAATGGGAAGTATGGATTGCTGGGAGAGGTGGTGCCAGCTCTAATGGATATACAAATTCCTTCTGGCTCAGAGCAGCACAAAGAAAGGACAGAGACTCTTCATCTTCCCCTTCCCAACAATGGCTCCGTGCCTGCTGCGAATCAAGGAATGGGAATTTCGATTTCTCTCGTCCCTTAGGGATCATCTGCTTCTCCTCTGGATGCACAGGAGGCAGCTCGAGGCAGCTCTGGGATCTGTCAGGAACTGCAGTCCCACTTGGGAACAAGAGCTGCCTGTTTCAGGTGAAGAAAACCTTTCTCTTCCCAAATCCCAGTGCCAAGGAAGGGATGCAGATCCCTGTTCATCTCTCAGATAAACACCAGGGATGATCCCAGGGATGATCCCAGCTCTGCACGCTGCTCCTGCAAACATTCCCAAACATTCCCAACATTCCCAAACATTCCTCACTTCCCAAACTCTGCAGGGAAATGTTCAGCCTCTTCCCCACAGAATTTCCAGACCTGGACAGCAGGCACAGGGGCTGAGCTGGAGAAACTGGGAAGGAGTTGGAATTTTTTAAATAGGAAAATTCTCCTGTGGATGTCCCTGGGATCCTGCAGTTTTAGGGATGGAGGACGAAGCATCATTTCCCTTAAACCCCAAGGCCAGTCCACACCAGTCCCAGAGCATGATTCTCAGGGATTCTGGGATTCTATAAAGGAATGGAATTTTGAACGTTAGCTGCAATGATGGGAACTCTGTTTTTTAAAAATTAAGGAGCTAAAGTGATATCAAGCAATTTGGGATTTTGACAACTCATGTCCACGTTGCCAGGAATAAATGCAGTGGAACTGTGGCCACTGATCTCCATTGTCACCTCTGTCTCCTCAGGTCAGATCCTTCCTTGCCTTACATGTGGCAATCCAAGGATTTACACATCCACAGAAAAATTAGGAACCCAGCAAAAAATCAAAATCAGACACTTGATGAAGAGGAAATCCAGGAAAAAACCCCAAATCCCACAGTTTTGTGGACAGACCTCCGTGCCTCAGAGCATCATATCCCATTTTCTTAGGGATCTTTCCAAACATTTCCTGAAATGTCCAAACATTTTAATGAGCACAGAAATTATTTTGGAAACAAAGTCCCTTTTCCCTGAAACGTGGGAATAATAACCCTGACACTGCTTGGGAATCTTCTGGATCCTACAGCACAGAGAGGAAAAATTAGATATTGGGAAAGAATTCCTGCCTGGGAGGGTGGGGAGGGCTGGGCTGGAATTGCCAGAGCAGCTGTGGCTGCCCCTGGATCCCTGGCAGTGTCCCAGGCCAGGCTGGACATTGGGGCTTGGAGCAGCCTGGGACAGTGGGAGGTGTCCCTGCCATGGCAGGGGTGGCACTGGGTGGATTTAAGATCCCTTTAACCCAAACCCTTCTGGAATTCCGTGCTGTTTGAAGCTCAGTGAGCAGCTCCTGGTGGATAAATCCATGAGCTGGGAATGCCTCCAAAGCCAAGGGCTGCCCTGAGTGGCAGGATTCATTCCCAAAAGGGAATAAGGATCCTCTCTCCACACTGGCAGCAAATCCCAAAGCTCCAGTGAAGGGTCAAGGCTTGAAGGGTCAAGCTGGTGATAAAACAGTTAATCTGCCCCAGCAATGGGATTTGGAATTATCCACGGGGGATTAAGCCTCGATAAAATGTAATTCTGAAAAATCTATGGCCAATTAAATATTTCCCACGGAATCGCCGAGGTTGGAGGCACCTCTGGAGCTCATCCCATCCAAGCCTGGCTAATTAGAGCAGATGCTTAGGACCAGATAGAGCTGGATTTTGGAATCTCCAAGGACAGGGATTTCCCAACCTTCCTGAGCAACCTGTGCCAGAGTTTGACTCTTTGCAGGTTAAAAAAAAATAAATTTATGTAGAAATGAAATTGCCTCTCTTTCAATTTGTTCCCATTGTCCCCTGTCTTGTCCCTGAGCACCTTTCCACTCTTCCTTCAGGAATTTATCCAATGGACAAGACCTCCTGAGCCTCTCCAAGGCCAGGCTGGACATTGGGGCTTGGAGCAGCCTGGGACAGTGGGAGGTGTCCCTGCCATGGCTGCAGTGGCACTGGATGGGATTTAAATTCCCTTCCCACCCAAATCAGTCTGGGATTCTATAAAGGAATGGAATTTTGAACATTAGCTGAAATGATGGGAACTCTGTATTTTAAAAATTAAGGAACCAAAGCGATTTCAAGCAATTTGGGATTTTGACAACTCATGTCCACGTTGCCAGGAATAAATCCTGGCTGTGGTCACTGATCACCATTGTCACCTCTGTCACCTCAGATCAGATCCTTCCTTGCCTTACATGTGGCAATCCAAGGATTTG
The DNA here is from genome assembly GCA_036630365.1 of Acanthiza pusilla. Lineage (NCBI taxonomy): Eukaryota > Metazoa > Chordata > Aves > Passeriformes > Acanthizidae > Acanthiza > Acanthiza pusilla. The sequence goes on along the minus strand of JAXCHO010000029.1, from coordinate 21,732,921 downwards.
CACATCCACAGGAAAAGGAGGATCCCAGCAAAAAAAAATCTAAATCAGATCCTTGATGGAGAGGAAATCCAGGGAAAAAAACCCCAAATCACACTGTTCTGTGGACAGACCTCAGTGCTTGTTTTCCTTATACTTTCTCCCAAAAAAATACACCCCAAATATTCTATCAGGAATTCCAGAAACACTCTTTGACCCTTGATATTTGGAATTTGCTCACTGTGGTAACACACCACAAACAACCAGAATAAGCCCAGATATTGCAATTTATCTATTTTCCTTCAGCATGGAGGGGCTGAATTTCCTTCCAAGAGAAAACCCAGCTCCTGCTGAAGCACAGAGCCAGGAGAATTCCAACCTGGGGCTGCATCCACCTTCCTGCAGCACAGGGACAGCTAAAAAAACCTCAGTGCACTTGTCTGCTCCGCTTAAAATCTCAGCTCTGCCTGGGGCGGGGGAGGTTGGATAAAGCAGCCACCAGAATGCTCTGGGAGGAGAAGTTTGCCCTTGAAATAAAGATAAAAATACATCAAATCAGGTCACTTTGACATTGGAAAACCTCTTGGCACCCTGGGAGCACCAAGAACCCCACAGAGGACTTCCAAAAATTGGCTTTTTGTTGTTTGGACTTTTGTATTTTCCCACATCTTTTTCTTTCATACCACAGAAAGAAATTACAGCTGGGTGTTGAAGGAGCCAGGACTAAAAATAGACTGGCAGGTACCCTTTGAAAATCCATATTCCTGCAGTGTGTGAGCAAATTCTCCATGGCTTTTCCACATGAAACACACGAGGAATGCTGCTGCTCCCTGCCTGATCCTGAATCCAGTCAGGAATGCCTAAAACATTCACAAATACCCTTTGGAAGTTCATATTCCTGAAGCTTTTGAGCAAATACTCCAGGATTTTTCCACAGGAAATGCATGAGGAATGCTGCTGTTTACTGCCTGATCTTGATTCTATCCAGGAATGCCTAAAACATTCACAAACACTCCTTGAAAATTCATATTCCTGAAGCTTTTGAGCAAATTCTCCAGGATTTTTCCACAGGAAACACTTGAGGAACGCTGCTGCTCCCTGCCTGATCCCAAATTCAGCCAGGAATACCTAAAACATTCACAAACATTCCTTGAAAATCCTTATTTCTGCAGAGTGTGAGCAAATCCTCCAGGATTTTTCCACAGGAAACATGAGGAATGCTGCTGCTCCCTGCCTGATCCTGAATCCAGTCAGGAATGCCTAAAACATTCACAAAACCCTTTGAAAATGCATATTCCTGAAGCTTTTGAGCAAATTCTCCGTGACTTTTCCACAGGAAACACGTGAGGAATGCTGCTCCTCCCTGCCTGATCCCAAATCCAGCCAGGAATGCCTAAAACATTCACAAACATTCCTTGAAAATCCTTATTTCTGCAGAGTGTGAGCAAATCCTCCAGGATTTTTCCACAGGAAACACGTGACGAATGCTGCTGCTCCCTGCCTGATTCTGAATCTAGTCAAGAATGCCTAAAACATTCACAAACACCCTTTGAAAGTTCATATTCCTGAAGCTTCTGAACAAATTCTCCATGACTTTTCCACAGGAAACATGTGAGGAATGCTACTGCTCCCTGCCTGATCCCAAATCCAGTCAGGAACGCCTAAAACATCCCATCAGAATCCAGAAAAGTCCTTGCTAACATCAACTTTTCTCTTTCAAGGCTCTAAAATTCCCATCAATGGGAATTTCATTCCTAAAATCTAAAATCTAAAAAAAATCTAAAATCTAAATCTAAAATCTACAAAAATCTAAAATCACATCAATGGGATTCCCATTCAATTCCCTGCTCGGACTCTCACCCTTGCAGGAAACACTCCCCAGGTGAAGAAGGATCTCCTGTGAATCCCTCATTAACAGAAATCAGGATTTTGCCACAATTTGGGTGCTCTCAATCACCTCCCCGGGTTACAACAACCCTTGGAGGCGCTGGCGCTCCTCCCATGCTTTTCCTCCAAACCAGAGGAGATTTTTGCAGCGATTTTTCCCGAAGGCAAGGAGCAGGCCATTGGCTTTCTCTCACCTATGTGCTGTCCATACATGTGATAGTAGAAGCTGAAGCAGTAGGCGGTGTTGGTGGCTCCGTAAGGATTCTTGGGAGCGACGCTGAACACAGGACTGACGAGTCTGGCCTTCTCCCCCTCCAGCCTGGGCCGGGACGTCTCGATGTACATGTAAAAACCTGGGAAATCCAAGGGGAAATCCTTAGGGTGAGGCCTTCAAAACCCAATTGAGATGGAGATCCTTGGGTTGAGGCCCTAAAACTCAATACAGATGGGTTCAACACCAAACAGAAATGGAAATCCTCAGGATGAGGCCCTCAAAACCCAACAGAGATGGGAATCCTTGGGATGAGACCCTAAAAACCCAACTGAGATGGGAATCCTTGGGATGAGACCCTAAAAACCAAATTGAGATGGAAATCCTTAGGATGAGACCCTAAAAACCAAATTGAGATGGAAATCCTTAGGATGAAGCCCTCAACGCCCAACACAGATGGAGATTCTTGGGATGAGGACCTCAGCACCCAACAGAGATGGAAATCCTTAGGATGAGGCCCTCAAAACCCAAAACAGAAATGGAAATCCTTGGGATGAGACCCTAAAAACCGAATTGAGATGGGAATCCTTAGGATGAAGCCCGCAACACCAAACAGAGATGGAGATTCTTGGGATGAGGACCTCAGCACCCAACACAGATGGAAATCCTTAGGGTGAGGCCCTAAAAACCCAAAACAGATGGAAATCCTTGGGATGAGACCCTCAACACCAAACAGAAATGGAAATCCTCGGGATGAGATCCTAAAAACCCAACACAGATGGAAATCCTTAGGATGAGGCCCTCAAAACCCAATAGAGATGGAGATCCTTAGGATGAGACCCTAAAAACTCAACACAGACAGAAATCCTTGGGATGAGGTCCTCAACACCCAAAACAGACAGAAATCCTAAAGATGAGGCCCTAAAAACCCAGTACAGATGGAAATCCTTGGGATGAGACCCTAAAAACCGAATTGAGATGGGAATCCTTAGGATGAAGCCCTCAACACCAAACAGAGATGGAGATTCTTGGGATGAGGACCTCAGCACCCAACACAGATGGAAATCCTTAGGGTGAGATCCTAAAAACCCAACACAGATGAAAATCCTTAGGATGAAGCCCTCAAAACCCAATAGAGATGGAGATCCTTAGGATGAGACCCTAAAAACTCAACACAGACAGAAATCCTTGGGATGAGGTCCTCAACACCCAAAACAGACAGAAATCCTAAAGATGAGGCCCTAAAAACCCAATACAGATGGAAATCCTTGGGATGAGGCCCTCAAAACTCAACACAGATGGAAATCCTTAGGATGAGACCTTCAAAACTGAATTGAGATGGCGATGCTTAGGATGAGGCCTTAAAAACCCAACACAGATAGGTTCAACACCAAACAGAAATGGAGATCCTTAGGATGAGGCCCTCAAAACCCAAAACAGATATAAGTCCTTAGGGTGAGGCCCTAAAGATCCAACATAGATGGAAATCCTTGGGATGAGACTCTCAACACCCAACAGAAATGGAAATCCTTGGGATGAGATCCTAAAAACCCAACAGCGATGGAAATCATTAAGATACAGCCCTCAAAACCCAAAACAGTTGGAAATCCTAAGGATGAGGCCCTCAAAACCCAACACAGATAAATGCAGGAACACCCTGGAATTCTCAAACATCCTGAGAAATTTTTCACTTCCATCTCCCACCATGTCATTTCTGGAACTCATTTTCCCCTGCATGAAGCCCCTGTGTTTCCAAAAACTGCTCCAAAGCTGTGTTTTCCATGAAAAATAAAATCCAGCAGTGGGACAGTGCTGGAAAACACCTCCAAAATGATAAAACTTTAACAACATCTGAAGGGGTTCAGCCTTCAGTCTTGAGGGGGGAATTTGTCCCTGGAAACATGACTTGTAAAATAAAGAGAAAATATCACGATGGAAACCTTTCAAGGAATATTTTCAGCTGGCCATGTCAATCCCAAAGTGGACAGCATCTGTTTAGTTCATTCCTGGACCGTGCCAGGCACAGAGATATTATTTAATTAAACCAACCAAGTGAATGTGGTGCAGGATGATTTTTTTTTTTTTCCCCTTTTGGAAGTGCACACAATAAAATAGCAGGAGTTGCTGCAGGTCTTGATAAATTCAGCTCAATGGGTCTGACTTTTCAAATGCAAATCCACGCTGCAGTCGGGAGCACACGTTCACAGGGGCAGCAGATTGGAAATTGCACATTTGAACAATACCCAGAGCGAAAATGGGGCAGAAACCACCTCGTCGTGACAGGCTGAGACAGCCTAAGTGAGAATTTAAATGACACAAAGCAGGAGAATATTTTAAGACGAGCCAGATTTCCCCACCAGACTTTAATGTGAAAGGAATCGCTTGGAAAATGGCCCAATAAAAATGAGGCAAGGCGGGGAATGGCACCATCGGGGTTGTGCTTTGGGATCAGTCACTCCTCAGCACCGGGAATTCCTTCTAGGAGTCCTTGAAGGATCTTGGTATGAACTCAGAGCTCCTTCCAGGCCCTAAAGGGCTCCAGGAGATCTGGAGAGGGATTTGGGACAGGGCACGGAGGGACAGGACCCAGGGAATGGCTTTAAGGTGAAGGAGGGTAGATTTAAATGGGAAAGAATATTATTGGGATAATATATCCCAAAGATATTGGGAAAGAATTCCTGCCTGGGAGGGTGGGGAGGGCTGGAATTCCCAGAGCAGCTGTGGCTGCCCCTGGATCCCTGGCAGTGTCCCAGGCCAGGCTGGAACAGCGTGGGACAGTGGGAGGTGTCCCTGCCATGGCAGGGGTGGGACAAGATGAATTAAAATCCTCTCCAACCCCAACCAGGCTGCGATTCCACCATCAGGAAATGGCTGAACTGCCTGTCCTGGCCAGTTCCCCCATCCCAAACTCCTCCCCGCTGGACCTTACCCTCCTTGGAGCCGGTGCGGTCGGCGTTGGGCCCCGTGTTCGGGGTGTACTTTGTGTCCCTCGTGGCAGTGCTTTGTTTCGTCCAATCAAAGTTGTCTGTGTCATCTTGAGTGAAAAGGCAAATGTTCCCATCCTCGAAGCCACAGTGGAACTCTCCTGCAAAACAAAGACAGGAATTCAGCAGCCAAAGTTTGGCATCCAATCCTTATTTTTCAAATTCCTTGTCGATTAGACACAGTTTTCTTGTGCAGCAACCTCGACCAAAAAATAAATCAGGGTCATCAATCTGTGCTGGTGCCACTTGAAATTATATTTAAATCATTCTGTAGAGCTCCTGCTCACATATTCAGAGTTATGCAATTGTTTTTAGAGGGGTTGTTTCTTCTGGGGAGAACAGGCAGCATGTTCATAAAACATGAAACATGGAGGTGGAAAAAGTGGGAAGTGGAATAATTTGGATTAGGGGAAGAGCAATAGGGAAAAGAGTATAGCAGCTTCTCAAAATGTAAACATTATCTCCAAGTGGCATCTCCTAAATAATCCTTAATTTCAATAGGGATGGGAAAGGAGGAAGTGGCTAAAATAAGGCAAAGGAGCTTTGGGATAGACATGAAGAAAATCCCGAAAAATCACATTGCAGCTCATGGATGGATTGTCAGGAACAGCATTGGGTTCCCATCACTGGATCAGAACAACAAAACAGACAAATTCCTGGGAAGAATAGCTGAATCCACATGGAAAGGACAGGTCATGGTTTTGTTACCCAAGCACATCTGGATTTCACTGCTATTTCTGTGAGTACTTGAGATCAGGTGGTAAAAGTGTTTGAATAAAGAATAAAAATTGCCAAGAACCCCAGAGAGGATCCCTGGGATCCATTCCTGCATGGAATTGAGAGTCCAATGATCTGCCCTGCTGGGTCATGATGGGATGAGAAATTCCTCCTGCAATCCAAGAACCAAAACAAATCCAAAACTTGGACTTTCAGTTCTCACTCAGAGCAAAACAAAGCCCTGTGGAGTAAAACCTGAATTTCATTGCATGAACAATTCCTGCTGAGTTTACTCTTCCTGCGAAGTCCATTGATTTAGCTGAGAAAAGAAGGAAATCTCCCTTCTCCAGGGAGGAGGATCTGCCTGCACACGGTGTCAGCTCGGGCTGGGGCTGGAGGGGGGCGATTTATATTCATTGCTACGAGAAACTCAAACCCTCGGCGCCGGGGGATTGCTCATCCCTGCTAAAGTGAGACGGTGGATAAATGTTTGCAGGTTTGGGATTCGGGGGAACTCTAAATCCACTTAAGCCACTGGAGCTTCCCTGTTAATCAGTGAGGAGAGAGGGACCTGGGGCTTAGTGCTGCAGCACTCAGGTGATGCTGCAGGTTCAGAAATAAGCTTGGAAAATTCACTGCAAACCACACGATGTTCCAGGAATGATTTCCAAATATTCCTCATTCTCCTCCTGCCTGGGAACCCTGCAGTTCCCAGAAAATCCCTTGGCTATCAGCACCTCACACAGACTGCCCTGGCTTCCCAGGAAATCCATCAACATTTTTGGATCCTCCAGGAGAATGGAATTCCTAAAGCACAGTTCCTTACCCAGCAGACATGACCAGGACCGGTGATTCTGGTTAGCCCTGATAACCTGGGCGTGATGGGAGCTGGTTTTAGGGCCAGAGGAGGAATTCCTGGATGGGAGGGTGGGGAGGGACTGGAACAGAATTGCCAGTGCAGCTGTGGCTGCCCCTGGAGCCCTGGCAGTGTCCCAGGCCAGGCTGGACACTGGGCCTTGGAGCAGCCTGGGACAGTGGGAGGTGTCCCTGCAATGGCAGGGGTGGGATGGGATGGGATGGGATGGGATGGGATGGGATGGGATGGGATGGGATGGGATGGGATGGGATGGGATGGGATGGGATGGGATGGGATGGGATGGGATGGGATGGGATGGGATGGGATTTAAGGTCCCACGAACCCAAAGCTGTCCCTGATCCTATGACAGTTCTGTGATTAGACCCAAAATCCTTCAAGGGAGACATCGACATCTCCATCTTTATCCAAGATTGGGAAGGGAATGCCAAGACCCTGCGAAAGCTCTTGGAATATTCCAGAACAGAACAGAAGCTCGCTGGACAAAGTGCCCCTGTTCCTCTCATCTCCAAGGATTCCTTTGACACCACTTGAGCTCCAAATCCTCCTGATTTACCCCAGAGTTTGTGCATTTTGCTTTCACCTCCATTTACCCAATCCCTTCCTGGAGCACAAAAGTTGCTGCTCCTCCACAAAGTGAGGGAATTAAAAGGCAAAAGAGAAGAGAAGGAGAAAAGTTTTGATTCCCAGGTCCAGTCCTGGAGCAAAGTGAACCAACAGAAAGGATTTTCAGCCATTCAGCACTTTCTGCACTGCCCCTCCAGTGCCTTAAAAGCTGCATCAACGTGTTGTGCCCTCAGAGCTCTGTTAAGAAATTCCACATCAGCAGAACAAAAGATTTTTTTCCTAAGGTTAAAAAAAAAAGAAAAGAAAAAAAAAGTTCAGGCCAGGTGGGGAAAAAAAAAAAGAAAAAAAGTCGAAGTTTGCCATTTATTTAATAGGCAAACATTGATTTCATGTGGAATACCTTGGAAAAGGTTAGTGCTAAATGTTCTTGGCACTGAACACTTCTTAAAAAATGACAGAAGAAGAAAAATGGGGAGAAGCTCCTCAGGATTTGCTCCATACTTTTGTCAGAGCATTTAAATGGATCTGGATGGTCTTGATCTGTTAATTAATGAGCAGGAGGAACAAGCAGATCTTCCACAGGCGCTCCAGCCACGGCCCTAACGATGGTGCTAATTAACATTAACGAGGGTGGTGGTTTTTGTCAGGGCACATGGCAGCTCTGGAAGTGGATTCAGGTCATTCATCATTTCCTTGCCAATTAGGGCAAAAGCTGAACCTGTTCTGGAGGTGAAACCTTCATTGGAGCGTGGATTTGTGTCACCTATTCCCATAAAATTCACGTCGGATGTGACTCCCGAGTCTCTTCCATTATTCAGGGTGACATCTCATTGTACAAATTGATCTGAAATCCTCCTGGTTTGCAGTCAATGGTTTCTACTAGGTGGTAAAAAATGAAATGGAGATCTGAGGTTCCACCTCGGTTGAAGCCTTTTGATGCTGCTTGCTTGGGTGTTGCAGAAATTGCATAAAAATGAGGATTTAGGGAATGGAGTATTCCAGAGTTGAAGCAGGAAGAGCATGACTTCAGTTTCCAGTGTGGGAATCTGGTCCTGGTTGGACACAGCTCCTCCTCTTCATCCACACAGCATCAATAAACCCAGAAATCAACCCAGCAGGTTTAGGATTTTGTAGGAAGCACAGAAAACGGAGCTGGGAAGGGTCTGAGCCCCAGGAGGGACTGAGGGAGCTGGGAAAGGGCTCAGCCTGGAGCAAAGGAGGCTCAGGGGGACCTTGTGGCTCTGCACAGCTCCTGCCAGGAGGGGACAGCCGGGGGGGTCGGGCTGTGCTCCAGGGAACAGGGACAGGAGGAGAGGGAACGGCCTCAGGCTGGGCCAGGGGAGGCCCAGGGTGGACAGCAGCAGGAATTTCTCCATGGAAAGGGTGGGCAGACCCTGGAGCTGCCCAGGGAGGTTTGCAGTGCCATCTCTGGAGGGATTTAAAGCCATGTGGATGTGGCACTTGGAGCCAAGGGGCTGTGGTGGCCTTGGGGGATGGATTGGGATGCAGACCAAGATTCCTCCCCTACCAGGGGATTTCACTCCAAAAATCTGCAGCGAAAACAAGCAAAGCAAAATTCTGCCACAGCTTTGGCCACCTGGAGGGAGTGACCCTGGGGACCCTGCAGCTTTGGTGGACAAACTTTCCATCCCTCCCTGGAGCCGACACATTCCCCATTCCCATTTGGATGCCACCCACATTCCACCACAAGCCTGAAAGACTTTTGGAAAATTAGTTTGAGATCTTAAAATCCTAGAGGAGCGTGAAGCACTTGGGATGCCTGTTTTCCTTCCCATCAGAGCCTAGATTGAATGTATTAATCAGCAAGAGTCTCATTCCCTGCTCGTTAGGCTCCTTGGGAGAGGTTCCTGCCGCTCCTGGGAGCTTTGAGCTAAGCCCTGCTTAATTATTAACGCCTTGGACAAGATCTTCTGCAAATAAAGTTAAAATTTACTCAAAGGCTTCAAGTTGAGCCTGAGGGATGGAGCAGAGCCTGGTCCTGCTCGATGGCACTGCCCTCCAGCAGGAAAAATGGGAGGCTGGACCGCATTCCTTAGGCAGGAATATTTCTGGGACGTGTTGTTAAAAGGAATGATAAGTTGTGGCAGAAAAACACGGATTTGTTGGGGTTTGGGAGAACACGATGAGCAGGGAGATGTGGGACTGGTGGGAACGGGGTGGTTTTACTGGGATGAGCCAAAGCCCAGCCCACGCTCCTGCCTGGGACTCGTAGGGATTTGGTGCCATGGAAAAGTGGAAGAACAAAACTGAAGGCATTTCCAGCCTGGGACATCCCCATTCCTGATCACATCTGATCACTCAGGGTTTGCATTTCCAGCCCTGCCTGAGGAGCTGTGTCCCCAGAATTTGTGGAGAACCAAGTCCTACTTTGTGCCTCCACATTTCTCTGTGCAATGAATCCGTAATTCCCGGATCACCGTGTGGAAGAACTTAATTTTGTTTTCCAACTGCAGAGGAGCTCCTGACTACCCTGTGTCCTGGGGTGGCATAATGATATTTTGTCTTCCCTATCATTTGTATACTTGAGCAGAAATATGGTCCTGGAGCTTTAACTGTGTCCTGCAGCTGGGAGAAAGCTCTGCCAGTGTGGGATGGTTTGAAACTCTTCCCCAGCTCTCCTATGGGGGAGTGAGAAGGAGGAAGGGACACTGTTTTTACTTTTTTTTTTTTTTTTTTTTTCCCCTCAGTCAGTGGCTGCTGCTGGTTGCTGGTGCTGCTGGTGGGGCTGCTGCTTGGGTTTTCTTTTTGATTTTTTTTTCCTCTTTTTTTTCCCCCTGGGATTGTTTTTTCATCGTTTTTGGACCCTTTTCTTCGACTTGCTTTCTCATCCGAGAACCTGAGGAGCCCTGGAGGAGAGCGGACGAGAATCGTCCAGGGAGCCACCGGAGGAACTCCACCCGACCCCTCCGGGGACCCCGGAAAGGGAAGCTATGCCTGAGGAAAAGGACACTAAAGCTCATCAGCTGTTTGTTCAGGTTTAATGACTCCTTTTCCCCTTTCCCCTTCCCCTGTGTGCTCTGTTAATTAAACAGTTCCTCCCACTTTAGGCTGAGATATTCTGTTGTTGTGGGGGGAAGAGGTGCCAGAAACCTTTGTGGGGGAGGCACCTGTTCAGAGTGCTTTCCACCTAGGAGATTTGTCTCTAATCCAAGACACCCTGGGAAGTATGGAAGTACCTGAAGAACCACAAGAGACTCTCTCTAGGAGACCTTGGAGAACCTTCCAGTGCCTGAAGGGCTCCAGAAGAGCTGGAGAGGGACTTGGGCCAAGGGGTGGAGGGACAGGACACAGGGAATGGCTTTAAGGTGAAGGAGGGTGGATTTAGGTGGGATATTGGGAAGGAATCCCAACATGGATGGGCCCTGGAATGGATTGAACAATTGCAAGGACAGCTCTTCACACATAAAAGATAAAGAGATCAATACTCACGTAGATGTGGATTCACCGGAGCTGGAAAACAAAGGGAAAATGAAATTAATGCAAAGGAAAAAATTCTAGTTCATCAATATTCAGATTATCCTGAATTTCCTGTTGTTGAATATTGAAATTCATCTACTTCACACCTGAATAGGCTGAACAGAATGAAAGCCAAACCTTCCTAGTGTCCACAATATCCTGAGCAGGTGCTAAACCGGGGGAAGGGCTGGAAGGAGGAATTAATCTGTGGCTCTGTCTGCAGAAGGATCAATTTGAGGATGGGTGATTTTGGAAAAAGCCCTTCTGCTACAGCCCCATCACGTGTGGCAAGCAGAAGGATGGAATTCAGGGCTGGAATTGCAGGTTATTCACAGAAAATCCAAAATCAGGTTTTATTTCCAATTAGTGCAGACATCTGGCAATGCCAGAGTCACTCCAGGTTTTCCTGTGTAGCTGCACTGTTTCAGAAATCTTCCTCTTCTTTCTCAGGGAGAATAGAGATAAGCTGCATTTTTGGACTTTCCTAATCTCTGTGTTTGGTGCTAGGTGTTGTAGAGCTGTGACCAATGGTTTTAGGAGGTGGATTCCCTGCTGACCAATAGTTTCCAGATTATTAATGGATATATAAAGAGGTTTTTGTAAATAAAGTTCTCCTTTCGCCATCTTGGGTCCTTCTGCCTGCTTCCTCTGCCAGCTTCTGCGAATCTCAGGAAATCTAAACCAATATTTCTGCTGCCCTCTCCTTGGTTTAATCCCAGCCATGGACTCAGCAAATCTCTAAATTCAATCTGGAGTTTTCAAAGCAGCCCTAAATTAGCACCACTTCATCCTCCCTCTCCTGAAGCACGAGCTGTGATTTGCTCCAGCACAATCTCCCTAAGAAACCAAATTGTTACATCTTTTACCTACAAACTGCCTCTGATTCTCCAAAAAACCCTCATTTTCCGAGATCCCTGAGTGATTGAACCTGGAATTAGCTGCAATTGCTGGGAGCTGCATTGACTGAGGCTTGATTTGCAGTGAAATGCGTGGGTTTGGATGGAAAATATCATCAGGGCGGAACCTTGAGTCACAGCTCGGATTGTTCACAGCAGAGCAGAGCAGAGCCAACCTCCTGTGTCACACTGAGGGACAGGAGCAGACAAGAAAATGAAGGTGCTTAAGCTGAATTTATCCAGCATCATAAACTTGGGGGGAAAAAAAACCCCAAAGCAACCAGGAAAAAACCAAAACAAAATCCCTCTTTTGGAGCAACACAGTTGTGATGCCTGAGGAGAGGTTGCTGCGCGCACAACGAAAAGGTGGAGGGAGAAATTAGTCAAAATGGGAAATTCATGGATGATTGAGGCCCTGAATCCCCAAAGCTGACTGAAATGCCTGGAAAATCCCTGCCCCTCTTAGGGTGGGGCTGCTCTGCTGGGCTGACCCTGCAGGGAGAGGATTTTCGCCGCTGGAGGATCTCAGGAAGAGCACAAAGTGTCAGGAATGGTTGGGCCTGGTTAGAGCAGGACAGAAATGCCCTAATTTCCCTGCTGTTCTCTCACCAAGGAGAACAAAACCTGCTGGAATTTCAGCTTGATGGTGGATTTTGGTTTTGGGTGATCTGTTTTGGGGAAGAAAGATTGGGTTGAATGGTTTTATGTTTTCCCTTCTCTTAAGGACAGATGTGGTGACAGTGACATTTCCCAAAGATCCTGGCTCTGCTCCCTTTAAAAAATAGGAGGATTTGCTCCCTAAGGATAACAATATATGGAGAAGGAATTCTTTATTCTTCCCTGGGAGGGTGGGGAGGGCTAGGCTGGAATTGCCAGAGAATTCCCCGGGGCTGCCCCTGGATCCCTGGCAGTGTCCCAGGCCAGGCTGGACATTGGGGTTGGAGCAGCCTGGGACAGTGGGAGGTGTCCCTGCCATGGCAGGGGTGGCACTGGGTGGGATTTAGGGTCCCTCCCATCCCAAACCATCCCAGGTCCTTTTTTCCTCTGAGATTTTCCTCTCCCGAGCTTTGGGAAATGCAGACTTTGCCAATCCTTCCCTGGAACAGCTGAAACCCCAAATCTATCCATCACCACCAGCAGAGGTGGCATTTAGGGAAAAGGGCCACTCCATCCTTTAGGATTGATATTCCAGGTGGCTTTAATGTAATTTTTTCCCCCTTGACATTAATACAGTGATAAAAATAACTGATTATGAGATGGAGCAGGGCTGAGCTCAGGATTGGTCCTGAAAAATTACGTGCAGGATGTTCAAGGAATTGAATTTTTCTCAGATTTTTTCATGATCTTTCCTTGTGTGTTGGATTTTATTTGTCTATGATTTTTGAAAGGAATTTTGGACATTCTGCTGGAAGGGATGTCCTGCTTGGACACTTCCCACTGTCCCAGGTGCTCCAAGCCCTTCCAGCCTGGCCTTGGACACTTGCAGGGATCCAGGGGCAGCCACAAATTCTCTGAGCCTGTGCCAGTGTTTTCCCCTAATCCTGAAATATTTTTTTCCTTAGATCAACTCTGAATTCTGTTTAGCTCAAAACCATCACCCTTTGTCCTGTTGCTCCAACTCCTAATCCAAAATCTGTCCCTAAATGTCACACTTCCATAATTCCTTGTTTACAGACATCTCCCTCGCCACACAATTCCCACTAAAATTATAAAAACCTCCCCCTAAACATTCCCATCCCCATCCCAAACTGCTCCATGATCCTCCAGTCTCCTCTTGATGGTCCCTCTTGTCCTTTCATTGCAATTTTTACAGCAGAAAAACAAAAAAAAAAAGAAAAACATTCAGTTCTTCCTTAAATAAATACCCCAAAAATAGGAATTTGGAGGGATTTAAGAGAGGATTGAATTCCTGGGAGACTGCATGGAAGGATGTATGGATATTGTATTTTTTTTGTTAGATTTAAGTGGATAAATCTTCGTCACAGTGACCTTTTAGAGGGAAATTTAGAAATGCCCTTTGTGTTATGTATGATATAAATTTATATATTACGTAAACTTGGATAGGACTACAAACAGTCACTTTTTAAAACATACCATAATTCACATTAAAATAAAAACTGCTCATTCTGGGGAAACAAAACCACTTTGTGGTTTTTTCTTCAAAACTCATCCTTCAAAAGGAGGATCAACTTGAACTCTGCTGTTTAATGAAGTCAGCATTAATTCATTCCAATCTTTCCTGATTTCCCACAAAAATTTGGATGCGATTTTGGGGTTTGGCTGTTCAGAATATTTTTGGTTGGGTGTTTCCGCTGTTATGAATCACCCAAGAGGTGATGATTTCCCTCTCTCATTTTTGGGGTGACCCCACAATTCCAGGGGATCCAGAACATTCCAAACTCCATTTTCTCGGCTCTCAGATCCTTACCGCTGTATTTGATGACGCGGATGGTGGAGTCGCCCTCCCCAAACCACGTGATGGGCGTCAGGCGGACCTCGTACGCCTCGAAGAGGTGATGATTTCCCTCTCTCATTTTTGGGGTGACCACGCCCATCCCTCCACCCAGGACTGGAATGACCCCACAATTCCAGGGGACCCAGAACATTCCAAACTCCATTTTCTTGGCTCTCACATCCTTACCGCTGTATTTGATGACGCGGATGGTGGAGTCGCCCTCCCCAAACCGCGTGATGGGCGTCAGGCGGACCTCGTACGCCTCGGGCTTGATCAGCTCCGTCAGGTTGTAGGTGATCAGTTCCCCCTTCTGGATATTCCCGTTCACCGAGATCTCCTGCTCCCACCAGCGCTGCTGGCCAGCCTGGAACAGACAGAATTATTCCAAGGTCAGAGACTTTGGGAGAGATTTGTTTTAACCTCGGAATCGACGGAATTCCGACAGCGGAGATTTTGGGATTGATTTGTCTTCACCTGCGGAAGCGGTTGGGGGAGACAATGGGAAACCTTCAAAATTCCAGAAGAATTAGAGGTACAATGAGGATATTAGAGATACAATGAGGATATTAGAGACACAACATTCCTTCAGGAATGAGCTTTCTGAATTATCCCACCGTGGAGAATTTCTGTGAAAAATGACGGCAAAAATTGGGAATCTTTTCCTTCCAGAGGCCATTCCTGCCCGTCCCCTCCCCACAGAGACCCAGTGGCACTGGGATGTGTTTTGGGGCAGGAAAATGTGGAGTTATCCCAATTTCTGAAGATTTTGGATGCTCACCGGGCAGAGATTAGGAAGAGAGTTAGAAATTCTCCTCCACTGTGGAAAATTTCTGTACCAACACAAAAAATTGGGAATCTTTTCCTTCCAGAGGCCACTCCTCTCTGCCAGCTGCCTGTCCCCTCCCCACAGAGATCCAATGGCACTGGGGCAGGAAAATGTGGAGTTATCCCAATTCCCGAGGATTTTGGATGCTCACCAGGCAGGGATTAGGAAGAGAACTAGAAATTCTCTTCCACCATGGAGAATTTCTGTGAAAAACGACAGCACAAATTGGGAATCTTTTCCTTCCAGAGGCCACTCCTCCCAGCCAGCTGCACAGAGATCCAAAGCCACCGGGATGTGTTTTGGGGCAGGAAAGTGTGGAGTTATCCCAAATCCCGAGGATTTTGGATGCTCACCAGGCAGAGATTAGGAAGAGAGTTAGAAATTCTCCTCCACTGTGGAAAATTTCTGTATTAACACCAAAAATTGGGAATTTTTTCCTGCAGAAGCCACTCCTCCCATCCAGCTGCCTGTCCCCTCCCCACAGAGACCCAGTGGCACAGGGATGTGTTTTGGGGCAGGAAAATGTGGAGTTATCCCAATTCCCGAGGATTTTGGATACTCACCAGGCAGGGATTACAGCAAAATGGGTTTGTGGTGATACAGAAACACCCAGCAGGTGCTGGGGCATTTTTTTACACTCAAAATTCTCAATATCTTTTAAAAATCTACTTTTTACATTTAAAACTGACTTGTCAAAATCTTAAATAACCTTCATTTTTCCTTTCAAAGTTACTCTTCATTCCGTCAGCTTCCCGAGGCTGGATTTTCTCACCCTCAAATGCTGCTCCTTCAGTTCTGAGCACATAACTTGACCCTCAGGATTTATATCTCCATTCCATCCTTGAATTTCAAATAACATTGGCCAAGTGCAGTGGAGGAGGAGATTTCTGGGGTGGGAGCCACCTCCTCGTTAAGGTAACGAGGTTTTAGTGCTGGGGTAATTAGAGCACACTGGGATGGAGCTGGAATTCCAAGCATTCCCGATTTTGTTGATGAGTGAGAAGGAAATAGGCTGCTCATTAATGACCTCGGGGATTAATTACCACCAGTCCTTGGAACCCAAAGATGGATGAATTTCAGAGAACAATGGAAGTCAATATGAGCTGACAAAAGCTCATACAGAAAAAATGGGAATGGCAGATTTTTTGGGATTTATAGACTGCAGTGGTATCAACATCCAAATCCAGATTCTTCTACTTAATCCATTTTTTATACAGCAAGAAATGAAATGGCAAAATAAAAATCTAATAAAGGAGGCAGCACAAACCCAGCCCCACATTGTCCCTAAAGTTCCTTCAAATGATAAATAAGCAGAAATCCTCCAAATTTGGGCAGCTGAGTGATTGGATTTCCCAATATTCCTGGGAAATTCCCTGCCTTCTTGCAGCCAAAATCCACAGGAAACAAAGGGAAACTCCTGGAACATCTCCCTCCCATCCCAAGTCAAAAGTGTGGGGAAAATGATGCTCAAAGGAGATGTTCCACAAGGTTCCCACACCTGCCAGAGCACAGGAATTCTTCCCCAGGATGTGTTTTCCATGGCAGAGTTCATTAAGGATGGAAAAGCTTTTATTCCCAAATTTCTTTTACTGCTGCATTAAAAATACACCTGAAGTAGTCCTAAATTTACCGTATTTCGTCCCAAAAACCAGAATTTGCAGCAATTTTAACAAATCTGAGCTTTAAACTCGTAGCAGAGATGTCAAAACTTTTGTGTTCAAGTATTTTACACAAACACAAGGGAAAATTTCTCCACGGAAAGGGTGGAAATCATTGGAAAATGGCAGTGGAGTCGCCATCCCTGGAGGGATTTATGTCCCGTGGAGGTGACACTTGGGGACACCATCAGTGGTGGCCTTGGCAGTGCTGGGAATGGTTGGGCTCCACCTCAAAGAGCTTTTCCAACCTAAAATATTCCAAGATTCCATGAATTTTCCATATTTTTGTGGACAATGATCACAACGAGGCACCTGCTGCTGTTCCTGGCATATTTTTTCCAATTTTTACAGCCAAGCCAATTTTCTCAGAAATAAATATTGGATTTTCTAATTGGGAATTATAAACAGCTATTTATAGGATCCACAAACTGGAAATAAATTTATATGGAATTAATTCAGCCCAAAAATGGGAATTTAAATTCTCTTTAGATTTTTTATTTTGCCTGAACAGATCCCCAAAATATTTAAGTGATGCCAATTCACTCATGAATGCTGCAGGCCCAAAGGGAAAATTCCCAGATTTTACTTCCATTGGAATTACAGTTGTTTATTCCTTCCCATGAATTCCAGTTTTTATTTAATTTCATTTTTAAAATGAAATTATCCAGTTGAACGCAAGCAATCTTCACAAGAAGATTAAAACCATTTATGCCCCCAAGAATATAATTCCATGATTGTGTCTGGCCCTTCCACAAAAAATAAGGATTAAAGAAACATAAAAGTCTGGGGAAAATCACCTCAATTCCATCATTAAAAAATACATTTTAAAAAAATAGACAAAATTAAGATTTTTAAGCCACATTTTATGTCATTATGTGGTTGCCAACGACATTTGTGAGCGCTGTAGGACAAAAATTAAAAATATTCCTTATTCCACCTCATCTTTGGATAAGGAACCTCAGAAGCAGAGATTTCCCCCAAAAAATTTCAATAATTAATGATGAAAATTTGCAATTACCCAAATCAGACATGAATTTCTATCAAATTCAGCCTCTGCCTTGAATTATTGCCCCTCTTTCCACCCCCCCACCAGAAACAATAAAAATCTCCATCATTTTCTCCTTTCGGAAAGCAAAACAATTTGATTTTTCATCTCAGGATTATTCCTCCTAAGCCAGCGCTGGATATTGATATTTCTCCATAGGAAGCAACACTTTTTTTTTTTCCCCTTGCAATCAACACCAGCTCTGCTCTAATCCTTATTTTTCACCATGGAAACCAGGGGTGAAAAAAAAAAAAACAAAACAACAGAAAATTGTCACTGTGTTGGATAGAAAACAACCCCACGCCTGATCTCCCAGCTCTGCTGTTGAATAAATAAATAAATAAATACAAAAAGAAATAAATTTGGGATCTGCCCAGCTTTTGCCACATCCAACTTGAGTTTTCCCACTTGGAAAAATGAACCCAAGCATTGGAAACGGAGCCATAATTCCAGGAGCTGCTTCCCAAACCTGGATGTGGGAAGCCCTTGGATGAAAAATATGAAAATAATTGAAAAAATTAGCAACTATGAAAATAATTGAAAATAAACAGAGCCCAAGACACCCTAAAACCAGGATTTCATCCCAGCACCAAACTGGAGATGCTCTGATTCCTAGAAAGCACCCAAGGCTGTTTCCCTTGGAGATTTGGGAATCACTTTGGGTCTTCTGGATGGGAAAGAGCCAAATCCACACCTCCACTTCCCAAAATTCCCTGTACAGCTCATCCCTAACACTGAGCCTGTGCTTTTTTCCATGAAAAAGCCAAGGTTGAAGCTTCCAAGAAAAACTCCACAGGAAACACAACCATAAAACATCTCCCTGCACATCACTGCCTGTCCCCAGAGCTGGAATATCCACAAAAATCAGGATTTGCTGGAAAAGGAATTTCTGAAGGGGAGAAAGTCTCATAATCAAAGCCCTTTGCCTCACAAAGGTAAGGATGAGACTCATGGTGGGGAATTGACTTTGGCCAAAAGGAAATAACAATTTTCCAGTGGTGGGGAATTGACTTTGGCCAAGCTGGAATAACAATTTTCCAGTGGTGGGGAATTGACTTTGGCCAAGCTAGAATAATAATTTTCCAGTGGTGGGGAATTGTCTTTGGCCAAGCTGGAATAACAATTTTCCAATGGCTTGGGAATATTTGTGGAGCACTGAGGAAAAATGTGAGCAATTTCTGGAGCATTTATTTGCATTATCCTGAAATTAATTAAGCAGAGCATATCCAAGGCAACTTGGAGCACAGGAAGTTTCCCTGGCACAGGACTCGTTTTTCCTTGGAATATTTAGAAATCTTTGCTACCAAAGGTGACAGAAAAGCAAAAAGGGAGCTTTAAATGTGGTGGATTTTTATTGCAACAGCTTGGAATCCTCCTCGTGTGTCAATGGAAGGGAGTTCATTCCATGCCTTTTGTTGGAAAAATATATTCTCTTAAAGACCTGGAATTATGGATTTCTTGAGGAGTCAATCCTCAGGGATGATTAAAGATTGATTCCTTGGATGCACAGATATGTTCATAAAAAATAAACAGCTCCTCAGTCCATTGTTCTTGGCCTATTGATTCCCAGGAAAATTCCTTCATTGATTCCTGGAGCTGGACAAGAATCTCTTTAATTAATGACAACAGAATGCAGTGTCAATTAATCCACTGGATACTCCATAAAAAACTGTGGCAGTGTTTAAAGTCATTTCTTTGCAATTTATAACTGCTCCGATTGATTTTCCTTAAAAAAATAAGAGATTTCTTTGGAAGTTTTATATCTGAAATTGGACTCTGTAGCTCATGGACAAATATTCCCTTTGCACATCACAGAGGGAAAGCTCCCAGGGAGTGTTTGCCTTATTGCTGCTCTTCTTTCATAATTCGGGCTGGAATATCATCAGAGTGATCCAGGTGGGAACACCACATTGAGCAGGGGGTGGCTCCTGTGTCATCCTGATTTTCAAGGATAGATTTGGCCCTGGAACAGCTCAGTGACAAATACCTGGAATTGTGACCAAGATCAGCTCAAAGGATGTTCTGCCCCCTCTGTCACCAGCTTGTGTCCTGCTCCTGATGGCAGAGAATCCTGGAATATCCTGAGCTGGAGGGACCCACAGGGATCAAGGATCCAATCCCTGGCCCTGCCCAGCCCCCAACAATGCCACCCTGGGCACCCCTGGAGCTCTGGCAGCCTCGGGGCCGTGCCCATTCCCTGGGGAGCCTGGGCAGTGCCAGCACCTCTGGGGAAGAACCTTTCCCTGAAATCCAACCTAACCCTCCCCTGGCACAGCTCCAGCCGTTCCCTGGGTGCTGTCCCTGTCCCAGGAGCAGGGATGGGAGCTGCCCCTGGGAGGATGCTGAAGACCACAGTGAGGTCTCCCCTTCAGCCTCCTCCTCTCCAGCTGAGCGATCCCAGTGCCTTCAGCTGCTCCTCACACAGCTTCCCCTCATCTTCCCCTCTCCTCTCTCCTTAATCCGTATTTTCCCACCCCATCGGCAGAACCTCAACCCCTCCGTGTCTTTCCCTTGTGGAGCTGCTCCCGGCTCTCCAGCAGATGTGATTCCCAGATCCTGCTGATCCAACTGGGACCAGGAGGTCAAACCCAGTCCAGACTGGGCAGGGAAGGCTTGGCTTGAGCCAGGGACAGACAGATCAGAGTGCCCGGAGTGGGACCAGGCTCTGCTCCCAGGGGACAGTGACAGGACGAGAGGAAATTCAGATGTGCCAGGGGAGGTTTAGGCTGGATCTCAGGGAAAGGTTTTTCCCCAGAGGTGCTGGCACTGCCCAGGCTCCCCAGGGAATGGGCACAGCCCCGAGGCTGCCAGAGCTCCAGGGATGCCCAGGGTGGGATTGTTGGGGGCTGGGCAGGGCCAGGGGTTGGGATGATCCTTGGGATCCCTTCCCTCTCAGAATATTTCACAATTCTCTGATTTGGCATTTGCTGACAAATCTCTTTCCCTCTTTTCTGCCTGGAAAGCAGAGTCTCCAGCGCCCATTAACACTGGGCACGATCTTTCCCAATTAAACAATTCCTAAATCAGGAGAGCAATCCTGCGCATGTAATTGACTTTCTTCTTGCAGGATTATATCAAAAATCCTCCTGGACTTGCTCCTACCCCTCCAGGCTATGGGCTATGGGATCCAGGGCTATGGGATCCATGCCACAGCACTGACAGAAAATTCCCTTTCCCAGCTCCGTTTTCCAGCCAGTGACCACTCAGCCTTCTCAGGAACCCTTTCCCATGGATATCCGTGGATATTTGAGTACATCCAGCCCTGCTCAGTGCCGAGTGACAGCAGAAGTTCAAAATCCCTTCAATCCAAAGTGTGTTCAGGAGAAAGCGACGGAGCCATGCCCCACTCGGAGCTCTGTGCAGAAATTCTCATTCCCAACCCAAGGCACCGCAGGCTCCTGGGGCTGGGAATAAAGAAGAGGTGGGAGCTTGGATCTTTTATCTAACAAGCTGGAACAAGCTGCTCTCTGGTTTACAGGGACCAGTTGAATTTTTATGACTCCTTCCCAGAGGAGCCGTTCCTTTTCTAGGTCACCGTGGCTGCGTCGCCGGCGGCAGCGTGGGGACGTGGCTGTCACCTGCTGTCACCTGCTGGGAGCAGCCACCGCAGAGATCAGAGCTGCGCTCCCTTCCTGCCTGCTCTGGAAAAGTCTCCCTTGTTCCATTTGCTTTCATCCACTGACAGGGAATAGCAGGGAGCCCGCCCGGTGCTCCACGGGTGCTGGGAATGGCAAAATGTTGGTGTTTGTTGGGACAAAATCGGAATGTGGCTTTGGGAAAGGCGAAGGGTGGTGTCCTGGGCTGATGGAATGATAATCCTGTATCCCTGTCTCGGATTAGAGAAAATTTCCCTAGGTGGAAAGTGTTCTGAATAAAACACCTCCCCCACAGCAAAAACTTCCGGCACCTCTTCCCCCACAGCAGAATATCTCAGCTGAAAGTGGGAAGAACTGTTTAATTAACAGAGCACACAGGGGAAGGGGAAAGGGGAAAAGGAGTCATTAAACCTGAACGAACAGCTGATGAACTTTAGTGTCCTTTTCCTCAGGCCTAGCTTCCCTTTCCGGGGTCCCCGGAGGGGTCGGGTGGAGTTCCTCCGGTGGCTTCCTGGACGATTCTCGTCCGCTGTCCTCCGGGGCTCCTCAGGTTCTCAGATGAGAAAGGAAGTCAAAGAGAAAAGGTCCAAAAATGACGAAAAAACAATCCCGGGAAAAAACAAACAAACAAAAAAACCCAAGCAGCAGCCCCACCAGTAGCACCAGCAACCAGCAGCAGCCACTGACTGAGGAGAAAAAAACAATGTCCCTTCCTTATCACTCCCCCATAGGAGAGCTGGGGAAGAGTTTCAAACATCCTGCGCTGGCAGAGCTTCTCTCGGCTGCAGGACACAGTTAAAGCTCCAGGACCATATTCCTGCTCAAGCATACAAACGATAGGGAATACAAAATATCATTTATGCCACCCCAGGACAATCCCATATCATTTGCATGCCTGCCTAAAATGTCCTGCGGCTTTAACTGTGCTCAGCAGCAGGAGAAGCTCTGCCAACGCGGGATGTTTTGAAACTCTCCTCTGTTCGCTGTTCTGGGAGGAAGGGATGTTGCTTAGTCAGGCTGCTGCTGCTGCTGTGACTGCTGCTTTTTTCCCTCCTCCCCTGGGATTGCTTCTTCATCATCTTTTTTGGGACCCTTTTTTCCTCGACTTTGTGTCAGAGAACCCAGGGAGCCCCAGGGGACGGTGGATGGGAAATCCTTGGGGGAAAACCCCTGGAAAGGGGCAGCTATGCCTGAGGAAAAGGACACTAAAGTTCATCAACTGTTCATTCGGGTTTGGTGACTCCTTTTCCCCTTTCCCTTTCCCCTGTGCCTGTGGGGCAGGTTGTGCTGAATAAACAGCTTTTTCCACTTTCATTCCCGAGCCTCTGCTGTTGTGGGGGTGTTCTGTTCAGAGCACTTTCCACCCAGGAAAATTGTCCCTAACCTGAGACATGCGGGAAGGAAACACTTCCATGTGATGCCAGAGGGATCCAGAGCTGCTTGGAGCAGCCTCAGGAATGTCCTGGTGAAGCTCCTGCTCCACTTCAGAGCTGCTGTGGAAAACCTCATGGCTGCTCCAAACTGAGCTCAGCAGGGCAGGAGCTGGAAGGAGAGGGCCAGAACTGGAGTTCTTCTGGGTGGATAAACTTTCAGGAGTAGGGAAACCTTCAGAGGGAAATTCGGGACCATTTTTTCCCCACTTGGGAATATTGGGGCAAGCTGCCCAGGGACGTGCTGGAGTCGCCACCCTGGAAGTGAGGACTTGGGGACATGGGGTGGCACTGGATGGGCTTTGAGATCCCTTCCGACCCCAGCCATCCTGATCCTGATTCTCTTTCCCTTCCCCATGGGGTCTGACCCAAATGAAGGGCTGGGTTAGAAATCCCTGGGACATCCTTGTGCATTTTCTTTCCTTCAGAAAGCAGCCTGAAGAGTTCAAATAGAATTGAAATCGCAGGAATTTATAGTTATGGAACAAATATCAAACCAAGGCAGTCCCAGCAGGATCAATTGGATATGTTGGATTTTGCTTGCAAATTTGGTGGGGGGAGAGAGGGATTTTGGATTTGCTGTCCACATTTTGTGGGAACATGAATGGGCAGAGCTCAGCCGGGGATTATTTTTGATCACATCTCTAGAAATTCTCACCCACAGCCTCCCAGAGGAGCTCCTCTGGATGTTCACGGCTCAGTCATGGAGCAGGGAGGTAAAGTCAGGAGAATCTTTGCTGTCAAAGTCTCCCAGAAAAAGATCAGAGAATCCCAGAAGGTTTGGGTTGGAGTGACCTTAAATCCACCCAGTGCCACCCCTGCCATGGCAGGGACACCTCCCACTGCCCCAGGCTGCTCCAAGCCCCAATGTCCAGCCTGGCCTGGGACACTGCCAGGGATCCAGGGGCAGCCACAGCTGCTCTGCCAATTCCAGCCCAGCCCTCCCCACCCTCACAGCCACCAATTCCTAATTCCCAAGATCCCATCCAGCCCTGCCCTCTGCCATGGGAAGCCATTCCCTGTGTCCTGTCCCTCCATGCCTTGTCCCCAGTCCCTCTCCAGCTCTCCTGGAGCCCTTCAGGCCCTGCCAGGGGCTCTGAGCTCTCCCTGTGTCCTTCTCCTCTCCAGGTGAACACCCCCAGCTCCCCCAGCCTTTCTCCACAGGAGTTAAAACTCCCAGCTCTGAACTCCTTAAGATAAAATCAACAGAAATTTTCTTTCCAGAACGATCCATAAATATTTCCCTGCTCCAGCTGAAGGTTGGGAGCAGTTTGAAGCTGCCAGGAGCAGACCTGGCACAAACCTCCCCTCTCTGTTTGCAAATGCAGCCTCGGAGTCAGGAGGCAGCAGCACAGGAGGGATCAGCCCTGCAAAGTGGGAATTGTCAAACCAGCACCATTCCTGCTCTAATTCCATTTCCCAGAGCTGGGAGCAGCAATCAAAAACGTGTCCCTGCATGTCACAATCCATTTGGGTTGGGCCTGACTCTCCCTGTCTCATTTCACAGACACAGGAAACAACAAAGCCTCGGTAGATTCCCAAAATCGATGCATGCAGGGAAATCCTTGGGACAGAAAATATTCCCTTGCAGGAGAAAAATTAAAATCCTTAATGCGAACAACGTAAGGAATATTCCAATATAAATGTGGAATTCCAAGTCTTTCTCCTCCTCCGTGCAATTAATTTCTAATTTTTTTGATTAGTTCTGAATAAAATTTTCTGTACATTCTGATGCAAAACTATGTCACATTTCCCAGAGCAAATCCAATGGAAATTCCCAGCTTGCAAACATCCTCCCCTTTGGAGCAGATGTGCTGACAGCCCATGATCCTGAGAGAAGGAACCTCTGCAGAATTCCTGCTCTTCGGGTGGGGTCTGAATGGTGCTAAAATAAATCCATTTCTCCTAGGTGACTTCAGTTCCCATTTTCCCATCTTTCCATTTTCACTCCATAGGCAGTAAAGTGACACTTCCCTGCTTTTGTGACTCCTCTTCACCTGACAGGACCTTGCCTGATCTGTCATCAAGCCAAGATCCATTTTTTAAATCCAATAATATTTATAACATTATCCATGATGCATTTTTCTGGAATTCTCCTTAAGCAATGTTTGAAATGCCAGAGGTTTTCCCTCTGTCCTGCTTCCCCAGCACTAAATCCTGCTCCGAGCCAAGCATTTCTCTTCATTCCAGTGGCAACAGAGGTGACATGAAGCTGGAGGTGACAGGAATGTGTCACATTGTGCTGGTGACTCATCCAGGCTGGCAGCCTGGTTCAGATGGAATTTTGGGAAGGAATTCTTGGCTGGGAGGGTGGGGAGGGCTGGGCTGGAATTCTCAGAGCAGCCCCTGGATCCCTGGCAGTGTTGGACATTGAGGCTTGGAGCAGCCTGGGACAGTGGGAGGTGTCCCTGGATGATCTTCAAGGTCCCTCCCAACCCAAACCATTCTGGGATTCTGGAATTCTATGAAATGAAGGATGGGGGAAGAGCTCTAAAATGATCCAAGGGAAGATGCTTGCCTGAGACATTTCCACCTCTACAATCCCACTTGATTCCAGCCATGGAATTACTTCCCTGTTGTTGTTTCCCTCTATAACCTAAAAATTCCAAGTACAATTTGGTTTCTGGGGAAGTCTCCACTCTGCCCAATTCCATCACCATGGGATGGAATTCTGCCCCATTCCATCAGCAGGGGATGGAATTCTGCCCCATTCCATCAGCAGGGCATGGAATTCTGCCCCATTCCATCAGCAGGGCATGGAATTCTGCCCCATTCCATCCCCAGGGCATGGAATTCTGCCCCATTCCATCACCAGGGGATGGAATTCTGCCCCATTCCATCAGCAGGGGATGGAATTCTGCCCCATTCCATCCCCAGGGCATGGAATTCTGCCCCATTCCATCAGCAGGGGATGGAATTCTGCCCCATTCCATCAGCAGGGCACGGAATTCTGCTCCATTCCATCACTGGGGGATGGAATTCTGCTCCATTCCATCAGGAGGGGATGGAATTCTGCCCCATTCCATCAGGAGGGGATGGAATTCTGCCCCATTCCATCACCAGGGGATGGAATTCTGCCCCATTCCATCACCAAGGGATGGAATTCTGTCCCATTCCATCACCAGGGGATGGAATTCTGCCCCATTCCATCACCAGGGCATGGAATTCTGCCCCATTCCATCACCAAGGGATGGAATTCTGTCCCATTCCATCACCAGGGGATGGAATTCTGCCCCATTCCATCACCAGGGCATGGAATTCTGCCCCATTCCATCACCAGGGGATGGAATTCTGCCCCATTCCATCCCCAGGCCCCTTTGCCCTTCAAATTCCATGATTAAGCACAACCTTTGTGTTGTTTTCCATGAGCACCTGGAAAAATCCAGAAACGGAGCTGAACAGCTCTGGGTCTCCTGAGCAGCTCATGTTTTCAGGAAATGGGAT
Organism: Acanthiza pusilla; assembly: GCA_036630365.1. Classification (NCBI taxonomy): domain Eukaryota; kingdom Metazoa; phylum Chordata; class Aves; order Passeriformes; family Acanthizidae; genus Acanthiza; species Acanthiza pusilla. The sequence goes on along the minus strand of JAXCHO010000029.1, from coordinate 21,706,878 downwards.
TAAAAATATGGTCAATATTCCAGGTTTTAACAATTCCACAGGAAATGGAAGGCCAGGGCAGACAGAGCTTGGAACAACCTGGGATAGTGGAAGTGTCCCTGCCCGTGGAACAGATGGGATTTAAGGTCCTTCCCATCCCAAACCAGTCTGGAATTCCGGGATTCTCTGAAAATTCACCAACCCTAAAGCAGATATCAACTGAATATTCCCAAAAAACTGCCTGGATTCTGCCTGGAGAAGCAGCCGTGGCTGAAGCAGGGTGGGCACAAAGGGAGGGATGCTCCACTTCCATCATCCGTAATGCAACAGGAATTTAGGGATCGGGGAAAGGGTGGGAATGCAACAGGAGCAGAACTCTCAGCCTCTGTCAGCATTTTCAGTGCACCAGGAGATTGAAACCAGGATTGAAACCGGGATTACAACTGGGATTAAAACCAGGACTAAAACCAGGACTAAAATCGGGATTAAAACCAGGATTAAAACCGGGATTAAAACCAGAATTAAAAGCAGGATTGAACCTGGGATTAAAATCAGGATTAAAACCAGGACTAAAACCAGGATTGAAACCAGGATTAAAACCAGGATTAAAACCAGGACTAAAACCAGGATTGAAACCAGGATTACAACTGGGATTACAACTGGGATTACAACTGGGATTAAAACCAGGACTAAAATCAGGATTAAAACCAGGGTTAAAACCAGGATTGAAACCAGGATTAAAACCAGGACTAAAACCAGGACTAAAATCAGGATTAAAACCGGAATTAAAACCAGGATTACAACTGGGATTAAAACCAGGACTAAAACCAGGATTACAACCGGGATTCAAACCAGGATTACATCTAGGATTAAAACTGGGATTAAAATTAGGATGAAGAGCAGCTCCCCAGCTCCAAACCCCATTCCCATCTGGAAAATCTCCCATCCTCTTCCTACAATCACCACGGCCCAGCCATGAACCTTCCAGCATTCCAAAGGATGCTCATCCCATTCCATGCTTAACTCAAAACCACCAAATCCCAATAAAAATACATTTTGTAAGTGGGATAATTGTCCAAGACAAACAATCTGCTGGGAGTCAGCCCTGGGGCTGGAAATAAAACCCGGGATTTTAATTATCCCCCCTGTTCCAGGGGAAATTCCTGCAGGAATTGTGTCCAAATGGATCCCTGGGTTCTGAATCAGCCTGGTTGAAAATGTGGCTCCAAAGAGGAAAAATGGGAATATTTGGATTAGGCTGGCACAGAGCAAAGGAACTCCGGCTAATTACATAAATAGATAATTCAAATGAAATTAAAATGCAATGGAAAGAAGCAGCTAAAAATCCTAATGCAATTAATTCCATTAGAAATTCCTTTCTTCAGTGAGTTCCTTTGATAATTTCCTAATTCCTCCCGGGGGCTGGGAATCACAGAGCTGATTTGTGCCCAGGGATGCCAAGAGTTGCATAAACATGGATTAAAATCCCCAATTTACATTGGAAATTCATTGGATTTGGGAAAATCCCAAGCCTAGCCCCTCCAGGCACCAAAGCCTTCCCTGGATGTGTCCCAGGAACTCCAGAACTTCCAGGGAAGCTGCACAAGCATAAATAAAATGTAAATAAAATGCTCAATATAAATGTAAATAAAATGCTCAGATTGAGGATTTGTTTTTCCAAAGCTCATCCCGGTGGGAGATCTGTGGGATAGCAATTATTTATTGTAAATATTAATTATAAATATTATTTCTAAAATATCCATCTGCAGGTTTGTCCATCCCTCACCTGCTCATCCCTGTCCAAATTATTATTCTGGGTATTGAATATCCAAAAAGAGATTTTCTGGATCGATCCCTTGGGGGATTATTTAAAGGAAAACTCAGTGGGAGCTGTCAAAATTCCCAAAAAATATCAGATGGATGCTCCCAAGGAAGGAGGGAAATGGAGAAGGATGAGTTGGAGGAGGATGTGGTGGCCAAGGATGAGTTGGAGGTGGATGGATTGCGGGAATGGACTACAAAAATAAAATAAAATAAAATGGAATGAAATAGAGCAAAATAAAATAAAATAAAAAATGAAATAAGGTAAAATGAAGTAAAACAAAATGGCATAAAAGAAAGTAAAACAAAATTAAATAGGATAAAAATAAAGTAAAATGAAATAAAGCAAAAAAGTAAAATAAAATAAAATTAAATATAAATTAAATTAAAGTAAAATTAAATATAAATAAAGTAAAATGAAGTAAACTAAAATAAAATAAAAGTAAAATAAAATGAAATAAAATAAAATAAAAAAGAAAAATAAAATAAAAATAGAGCTAAATGAAGTAAAATAAAATTAAATAAAAATAAAGTAAAATAAAATAACATAAAATAATTAAAAAATGAAATAACATAAAATTAAAATAAAATAAGATAACATAACAAAATAATGTAGCATAAAAAAAATCATAAAATCAAATAACATTACATAGAGTAGAGTAGAGTAGAGTAGAGTGGAATGGAATGGAATGGAATGGAATGGCATGGAATAGAGTAGAGTAGAGTAGAGTAGAGTAGAGTAGAGTAGAGTAGAGTAGAGTAGAGTAGAGTAGAGTAGAGTAGAGTAGAGTAGAATAGAATAGAATAGAATAGAATAGAATAGAATAGAATAGAACAGAACAAAACAAATCAAAATAAAATAAAATAAAATAAAATAAAATACAATAAAATAAAATAAAATAAAATAAAATAAAATAAAATAAAATAAAATAAAATAAAATAAAATAAAATAAAATAAAATAAAATAAAATAAAATAAAATAAAATAAAATAAAATAAAATAGCAGATGTCCCAGAGCCCAGGAGGCTCCCAAGGCCCATCCCCCGGGGAATTCCCGGCTCACCTGGCGGATCCCCAGGCGGTAGGCCAGGATGCGATCCACGGCGTTGGGGTTCATCTGCGTCCACTGCAGGCTGTAGGAGTAGACGCGGGGCCGGTTCTGCCACAGCGGGTTGTAGGTGTCGTAGTAGAATTCCGGGGCGTAGGCTTTTCCTGCGGGGAAAGGATGGAATTAGGGGAACTGAAGCCGTGGGAGCGCCAGGCGGGCAGAGAGTAACTCAGGCAGCCAAAAAATTCACCCATCCGTCGGGAAAAGGAGGGAAACACACAGAAAAAACCTGGAAAGAACTTCAGGTGTGCATCCCCAGGATCCACGGGCTGGGATCCCATTGCAATTCCCCCCTTTTTCCCAGGATCCACGGGCTGGGATCCCATTGCAATTCCCCCCTTTTCCCCAGGATCCAAGGGTGGAGATCCCATTGCCATTTCCCCTTTTCCCCAGGATCCACGGGCTGGGATCCCATTGCAATTCCCCTCTTTTTCCCAGGATCCAAGGGCTGGGATCCAACTGCAGCCACTCCCTCATTTCCAGGATCCAAGGGCTGAGATCCCATTGCAATTCCCCCCTTTTCCCCAGGATCCAAGGGTGGAGATCCCATTGCCATTTCCCCTTTTCCCCAGGATCCAAGGGTTGAGATCCCATTGCAATGCCACTCCCTCATTTCCAGGATCCAAGGGCTGAGATCCCATTGCAATTCCCCCTCATTCCCAGGATCCAAGGGTGGAGATCCCATTGCCATTTCCCCTTTTCCCCAGGATCCAAGGGCTGAGATCCCATTGCAATTCCCCCTCATTCCCAGGATCCAAGGGCTGAGATCCCATTGCAATTCCCCCTCATTCCCAGGATCCAAGGGTTGAGATCCCATTGCAATTCCCCCCTTTTTCCCAGGATCCAAATCTGAGATCCCATTCTAAATCCCCTCCTCATTCCCAGGATCCAAGGGTTGAGATCCCATTCCAAATCCCCCCTTTCACCCAATGTTTGGAGTTTTGTTCAACATCTTCTTCCAGAGCCACACTTTAGAGTTATTTTTCTCCATCCATGTTTTTTTTTAAGGATTTGTGGCCATGCTTTGCTTTTATCATTAACTCCCTCCTCCAGGTGTGGGCGTGGAAGTGGAAAAATTCCTGGATCTGGTGGCAAAGGGAGGTTGGAATTCCTGCACTGCTGCCAGAATGGAGCCACCCAATCCTCCTGAGCTACAGCAGCAGACTCCAGGAGTGGCAGAAATTCTAGGAAATTCCACCCCAGAGCTGGGAATAGGAGATGGATATCCCCAGCAGCTGCTGCTGCCTCCAGCACATCTTTCCTCTCCACATTCCCAAGTGGAAAGGCTCCCAAGCTCTCCTGAAGAACCCACAGAGGTGCCTGACCTCACAGGGCATTGCTCAGCTGTGGCTTGGACGAGGCAGGAAAAGGGAATTTCCCAGGGAATTGGGAAAACGAGAGGATCACAGCACATCCAAGCATTCATCCTTCAGAAACGTCGGGAAAACGAAGGGTGATTTCCCAAAACATCCCTAAATCCACTAAATTTGGGTTCAGATGGACTTAAATCCATGGAGAGGTTTTGCCAAGAGAAGGGCTGGATGTCCCATCCCTGGAATTGTCCAAGGCTGGGTGGGATGGGGCTTGGAGCAGCCTGGTTTCATTAAAAATGCCTCTTCTCATCACCTTTAAAATCTCTTCCAACCCAAACCATTCCATGATTCCAAGATTTTTTGTGGAACAGCTCCATCCTTGCCTTTCCCATTAGAAACAGAAGGGCAAACCCAATCCAGGCTTTTCTCTGCTCCACTTGGTCACTTAAAATACCCAAAAATCAGAATAAACCCAGAAAAACAAAATATTTCCATGTGTTCTGCTCCTGGAAAGGTCCAAAAGATGATTTTCATTAGAGAAAACCCAAAGCAGGATGAGGATTTTCTAATTCCCAAAGTTTATACCTCCACCCTCTTCCTCTGCAGGGATTTGGCAGTGGGAATAATCAGGAAAAGGCCTGGAAAATATGGGAATAATCAGGAAAGGGCCTGGAAAATGTGGTAATAATCAGGAAAGGGCCTGGAAAATGTGGGAATAATCAGGAAAGGGCCTGGAAAATATGGGAAAACATGGCCTGCCTGTCACATGGAATATGAGCGGGGCATAGATTCGTTACTCCCTTCCCTTAATTGGGGTTTTAGGAGCTTGTGCCAAAATGAACATTGAATTTCGGGATTTGTTCCTCAAAACCACTCCTGCCTCCAGGTGTAAATAGAGATGGATGAGAGGCACTTTAAATTCCAAATGGGACAATTTCCATCATCAGAAAAGCAGCGAGAAGAGGAGGAAAAAAATACCTTTAAAAAAAAAAATCAAAAATGCAAAGGAACAAAGGCAAAATGCTGGGAATAAACACCAACGTGGCACCTATTGATCAAGCTTTTATCTCTCCAGCCACGCTTTTCTTTTCCAAGGATAAAAAGCCCTTTTAGCCAAGATATTTTCCCCAATTGCCCAGGGAAGGAGCACCTTCAATTAGGCAGGACTGGAGGAGCAAACAACAATATTCCAAGGAGAGGGAGCAAAGCAAAACCGCTGCTGGAAAAATGGAGCTGCGGGAGGAATGAAAAGGGGAGCAGATTTGTTTTCCTTGTTTCTGAGGGGTGGCAATGATGGGAAAAGCTCATGCTGGATGTAAATTATCCTTTTCCCACTTGCACTGGAGAAGGGAAATAATGGTTGGGGATAATGGGATCTCTGGGGGGGCTGAACGGGGCCATAATGAGACACTTGGCACAAGAGGGACACTCGAACAGCACCGACACCTTCGGGGGAATAATGAGGCCCCGCGAGGAGCGGCATTATCCTAAATCCTGTGAGCACAGGAGCAGGAACGAGAGGCTGAGATTCAACGGCACAACACAGAGCTTCGTTTGTAAACTTTGGGAAGCTGGGCTGTGGTTTGGAGGGCACGGAAAGCTGGGGTGGCCTCTGGAAGTGTGGGAGTTATGGGAACATCGGGAGTGGCAATGTCCCTTTGCTCTGGATCCCTGGGACAGCAGGGACAGGGAGCTCCTGCAGCAGGTCCAGTGGAATGATGTGAAGATGATTTAGGGCCTGGAGCATCTCCTGCCCAGGAAAGGCTGAGGGAGCTGGGGCTGCTGAGCCCTGTGCTGAGATCCTGTGACTGCAGAAAAACCCCAAATGTGCCACCACCCCACGAGGGGCAACGCTGCCAACAAAGCTTAGAGGAGAAATGAAGAGAGGATGAGTCTTAGAATCCCAGAGCAGTTTGGGTTGGAGTGACCTTAAATCCCACCCAGTGCCACCCCTGCCATGGCAGGGACACCTCCCACTGTCCCAGGCTGCTCCAAGCCCCAATGTCCAGCCTGGCCTGGGACACTGCCAGGGATCCAGGGGCAGCCACAGCTGCTCTGGCAATTCCAGCCCAGCCCTCCCCACCCTCCCACACAGCAATTCCCAATTCCCAATATCCCATCTGGCCCTGCCCTCTGCCATGGGAAGCCATTCCCTGTGTCCTGTCCCTCCATCCCTTGTCCCCAGTCCCTCTGCAGCTCTCCTGGAGCCCTTCAGGCCCTGCCAGGGGCTCTGAGCTCTCCCTGGAGCCTTTCCTCTCCAGGCTGAACATTTTCAGTCATGAGCATTTGCTGTGCAGCACTGAATCCCTCCAGGCAGTGCATCCAAACATCCAAACATTATCCACCAGCCCTGCACCAGTGCAAGGTCAAAAATTGTTTGAAAGTCACCGTGGCACTGAATCAGACAAACCAAGCAAATGCAAAAGCAACTTGAGCTGCTCCATCCCAAGATCCACTGCGATCTAAAGGCTGGAGGGATGTCCTGAGGAGAACTGAATTGAGGCATTTCCCCTTTTCCTGCACTCCAGGCCCTTTTCCAAAGGGTCTCTCTTTGTCCCTGTGCTTAAAGCTGTGAAAAGCAGGGAAACACCATCTTCCTTCCAGCTCTGAAATCCCCCAAATGCCATTTATTCCCCAAACAGACTGAGGCGTCCTAACCCAGAACTTCCAAGGTTATTTATTATCATCCCCTGGTATGGAAAATCAGCAGCAGAGTGGTTTCTGTCCCAAAGATCCAGGTTTGCCTAGATATTGGTGCTGTGGCTGGACTGAGCTCTGCTCAAAAGGATTCCTCTCTTGGTGACATTTCCCACCCACCTTCACCCCCGGAGCTGTTTCCCCATGGAAAGAAGATTTAATTGTTGGCTCCTTGGCTTCCTCAGCCCAACCTTCCCTCAAGTGTTCCCATCTCCTTCACCTTCAGCTCTCAGACAATCAGTCTGGCTCAGGAGCAGCTGTTGGTGACACCTGAATTCCTCAGCTGTCCATTTGCAGCCCAGAAAATCTGCATCTGCAACATTCTGCACCCTTAGCCTTAGTATTCTTTTTTCCTTATTCCTAAAGATCGGGGAAATTTTAGTTTTTAAAATAAAAGGGAAAAAGTTAGAGAGGGAAAATGATCAGCCAGGATTCCTCTTCCTGTGCTTCACAGAGATCACTCAGCCATTTATCCTGGAGGAAAAGAATCTCTTGTAGGAACTGCTGCCAGCCTGGGCACTGCAAACTGCACCTGGGACAAGAGGGGATGAACCACAGGGCTCGCAGCAATGCAGCAGCTGTCCCCCACCCCTCTGTCCCTAAATGTCCCAATCACAGAATCACAGAATCACCAGCTTGGAAGAGACCTTCAAGATCATCGAGTCCAAGCCATGTCCCAACCCTCAACTAAACTAAACCATGGCACCGAGTGCCACATCCAATCTCCTTTTAAACACGTCCAGGGATGGTGATTCCACCACCTCCCCGGGCAGACCATTCCAATATTTTATCACTCTTTCTGTAAAAAACTTCTTTCTAATATCCAACTTCTATTTTCCTCGATGCAACTTCAGACTGTGTCCTCTTGTTCTGCCAGCTGATGCCTGGATAAAGAGACCAACCCCCACCTCACTACAACCACCTTTCAAGAAGTTGTAGAGAGCGATAAGGTCACCTCTGAGTCTCCTTTTCTCCAGGCTAAACAACCCCAGCTCCCTCAGACGTTCCTCGTAGGGCTTGTGTTCCAAGCCCCTCACCCAATGCAACAGCTGTCCCCCACCCCTCTGTCCCTGAATGTCCCCAACCCCAGCTGGAGCTGCCCAGGATGGGTTGGTGTTTGCTCCTTGTCCTGCAGAACAGAGGGAATTGTGTGGACACAGAGCCCTGGCAGCTCCAGCAGCCCCAGAGCACTCAAGGAATCATTTCCTTCTCTGCTTTCCCCTTCTCTTCCCATCGAGTTCTGCCAATCCTTGGAGTTTGGTGCTCGGGAAGTGCAGCCTCTCTGTCCTTTTGTGGCACTGCTGGGTGTGAGTGATGAGCAGAGCAGCTCCTGCTTTATCCCAGCTCCCATAAACCTTGAGGGGCAAAGGAAATCACAGCAGAGATTTATAAACCTTCCCCCTTTTGGCAACTTCAGCTCCAGCCCTTTCCATCTTTAAAACGCTGGGAGAGCATAAATCCTAAATAAAACACTACATTTAGCTGTGTGAAATAGTGGGAGACAGAGTTTATGGAAAATGCTGTCCATTGCCGTGCTCTGCCTCATTCCAGGGTCGGTATTTTATGGAAGGGCCGCAGGAAGAAAGGGAAGATATTTAGCTCTTTATTTGCATCTGTGAAAGGCAGCACCTGCTTCTTCCTGGGTCTGCTCCTCATCCCAATCCTGCAGCCGAGTCATTCCCATCATCTCCAGCCTCCCCACAGCCACAGAAACAGAAAATCAGGGAATGACTTGGCTTGGAAGGGACCTTAAAGATGTTCATGTGGATGTGGCCTTCCCTTAATCCTCCAGGAGTGACTTCCAGGGCCTGAAGTGGCTGCAGACACTTCAGAGCAGTGTTACAGCTAACAAAGTGTGTTAATATTGAAATATTGATAATAAATAATTGCTCAGGTAGGTGGAGGAGGCAGCTCTTGCAGGGAATTCCTCCCTGCAGGGACCAACAATCCCATACCTGCTCCCACTGTGAACTTGGGGATGATATTTTCCCACATTTCCCAGAAAAATCTCTTCCGAAAGGATCTACAGATTCACCAATCTACTGTAACTTGCAGGGAAGGAATGACTTGGGAATAAACAGGACTTCCTAATGCCTAACTGGGGCACAAATTCCAATTTATCTGTGCTCTGTCCATCTCCAGAGGGTTTGGAGGTTCCCATTCCAGGCACAGAAACCCAAGATCCCAAAGTCAGCAAAGCGTGGAATGCTACACATGACATCCATGAGATTCCCTCTCCACGTGCCCTTCCCAATTCCTCCCCTTTCCCTCGGTTTTCTGAGGATCCAACTCCTCCCCAGCGATACCCAAACGTGACATCTGCTGGCTGAGCCCTGGAAGAGCTGCCATTCCTCTTCCTGCAATTCCTGCTGCTCCCCACGCAGGATTCCCCATCCCACCAATCCTTCCTCCTCATCCCCAGACCCGATGTGACCCCAGGAGCTGAGCACGAGGTGTTCCTCAGCTCCATTTCCATAAATTTGGGGCCGTGGCCTGTGTGGTGATGCCTTGGGGGATAAATAAATCCAATTTTGAGGAGGGTCTGGAGCTTCCTGGCTCCCACAGTGTGATGGGTGAGCTTTGGGAAGCTCCCAATCCCAGATATCCATGGCTGCCATCATTCCGTGCCTTCATTTCCATGTGGCTGACACACACCCCCCAGCCGTGCACATCCTGGCAGGAAGCAATTCCCAAAGCCAGGGGATCCACAAAGAAATCCCTGCCTCAGTGGGGAGGTGACAATTTGCCTGTCCCCATGGGAATCCTACAGAAATCCTGCGGGAATGGCAGGTGTGGAAGGGGGAGGTGGTGTCACTTGTCACTGAGCGAGTTGAAGACACTCTAGAGCAGTGTTAAAGCTAAGAAAGTGTATTAACATTCAAATATTAATAATAAATAATCCTCCAAACTGGTGGAGGAGGACACTCTTGCAGGGAATTCCTCACTGCAGGGAGGAGCTCCTCATCCCTGGAAGTGTTCAGGAAACCTTTGGATGTGGCATTTGGGGACAGCGTTGGTGGGGAAGGTGGCGCTGGTGGGTGATGGTTGGACTGGATCCCATTCCCATTTCCATTTCCACTTCCATTCTTATTCCTATTCCTATTCCATTTCTATTCCCATTCCCATTCCCATTCCTATTCCTATTCCTATTCCTATTCCTATTCCTGTTCCCGTTCCCGTTCCCGTTCCTGTTCCTATTCCCATTCCCATTCCCATTTCCATTCCTATTCCCATTCCTATTCCTATTGCATTCCCATTCTCATTCCTGTTCCCATTCCCGTTCCCATTCCTATTCCCGTTCCCATTCCCATTCCATTCCCATTCCCATTCCTATCCCTATTCCCATTCCCATTCCCATTCCCATTCCTATCCCTATTCCCATTCCCATTCCCATTCCCATTCCCATTCCCATTCCATTCCCATTCCCATTCCCATTCCCATTCCCATTCCTATTCCCATTCCCATTCCTATTCCCGTTCCCATTCCCATTCCTATTCCCGTTCCCATTCCCATTCCATTCCCATTCCCATTCCATTCCCATTCCATTCCCATTCCCATTCCTATTCCATTCCCATTCCCATTCCATTCCCATTCCCATTCCATTCCTATTCCTATTCCCATTCCCACTCCCATTCCCATTCCATTCCCATTCCCATTCCATTCCCATTCCCATTCCTATTCCATTCCTATTCCATTTCCATTCCCATTCCATTCCCATTCCCATTCCCATTCCCATTCCCATTCCCATTCCCATCCATTTCTGGATTTTCCACCATGGCTGAACACTGGGAATGACCCTCCCTGTGTCACCTTCCAGGAGCAGCCCCTGGGCCCCTCAGCTCCAAACCCAACCCCTGCCCCGAATTAGGATAAATCCCCAAACCCCAAACTCGGCAGAGAAGAGCAGAGATAAACAAACAAATAAAAACTCTGAAAAAAGGAGCTTCGGATGAAAAATTGATGCCAGGAGCTGAGGGGCACTGGAATGTTCTCCAGGGTGTCCAAGCAGGGATTTGCTGCAACAGAGAGGACACAGAGATAGATGGGAGAGGCCTTTGGGACATTCCTGGGATTTGAGAAGCATGAATAGGGAATATTTGGATTGGAAACATCCAAACCACCCCCTCTGGTGCTGTTTCCACGCCACAAATTTTGGATTCACCAAAGTGGATCCATTATTTTCTGCCTTCACTCAAACCAGGCTTTTCCCCTGCCAAAAATATGGGGAGTCGATGGTCGGCAGGAAAAATGTCATGGATTAAAAGCAAGAGATAAATATTTAAAGGCACAAAACAAATAGAATTTCTGGATTCCCACTGAGTGAAATGTGATTCAGAGAAAGGGAGAATATTGGATTTATCCTAAGGAAAGAGAATATCTATATTTCCAGCACAGTCCTTGCCTTTCCAACAGAAACTTCCTAAAAATCTGTCACTGACCTACCCCAGTGATCGATATTTAACATTCTTCTCTAATTTTTAAAATTAGCAGCACACTTCCAACGGAACCACACAAATTTTTATCACACCCAAATGGGATTTAGCACAGAAACCCTTCACAGTGTAGAGTGGAAGGAGAAAATGGGGAAAAATATCCCTAAATTTCATTTTCCTTTGGTACCTTGTGAGCCAGGAGAGCCATGGAGTCTCTGTGTATTTATTCAGGATATCCAGGGGAGAGAGGAAAACCCCTCAAGCCTGGGAAATAACTGGGAATTTTGTGATAATGAGAGGGACAGGCTCAGGAAATGAAATTATTGTGGCCTCAAGACTGATTAATTTAGAGTAGATTCCTCCTTCAGGCAGCCAACCAGGACTTCAGGAATTCTCAGTGCATCCATCCCGAAGGATTCAGGGAACAGAGCAGGAATCCCACCCCCCGGATCCTTTGGGAAATCCCATTTGCCACCCCTGAACATTTTCTGGTGGCCAACCCAACCCAATTTTCTCCGAGGGCTCCAGGGAAAAGCCAAGGAGCTCAGCTGCAGCCTGGATTCAGGAGCACATCCTGCCGTGGATTTGACCACCAGACAGAGGCTGTTGGCCCCCAAAATTCATCCCAGGAGTAAAACTCCAGCCTGACAAGTGGAGGGCTCTCCAGGCAAGGAATTAGAGCAGAAAATGCCATTATTACTCCCCACTTGTCCAAGTTCGAGGGTCATTGGGTTGGGTGGGGGGAGGCACCCCAGGGATGCTGATGTGGGGCTGTTCCAAGGAATGTTCAGGGGGGGTTGCTTCAGGTTTTTTGGGAATGAGCACAAAAGGAATTGGCATGCAGTAAGAATCCCAGATTTCTTTGGGTTAGAAGGGATTTTAAGGATTATCCGTGGACAGAGACACCTTCCACTGTCCCAGGCTGCTCCAAGCCCTGTCCAGCCTGGTCTTGGGCACTGCCAGGGATCCAGGGGCAGCCACAGCTGCTCTGGGCACCTGTGCCAGTGGGAATTTGGGAATGATTCCAGCTCTGTTCTGAGGACCATGGCACTACTGGGAACACTGCCAAGGGCACAGAACCAAGAGTGGAGCAGAAATTCCTGAAGGAGTTTCCAGTGAGCTCCTTCCGGAGGTGGATGCTGGGATCAGCAGAAGGGACGATCCAGGGTCCATCTCCTCCAATCCTGGGAGAAGGGAAGGCAGAGAGGTGAGATCCTCAGGCAGAGTGAGGTACCTGAGGGTCCCCACGGTGATGGTTGGGTTTGATCATCCCAGAGGTCTTTTCCAGCCCTAATTACTCCTGGCACAACTGGAACACGACGATGGTTGGGGACAATCCCTTCTGAAGGGATTGGCAAGGAAGGACCGTTTGGATTGTCAGCTTTGCTCTGCTCTCAATTCAGCCCCAGCAGCTCCAAAGAGCTCCCAAGAGCTCCACGGGAAGGCAAAGCTCTGATCACGACCTAACAATTAAAACCTCCGTAATTAGCCCTTGATTGGCTTGATGTTGCACTTGGCCAGAAGCACTGACAGGGTGATGTAAGACAGAGTAAATAATTAAAGATGAGCTCATTAATTAATGCAATATCCCGTGGCAGAGAAATTCCAGAGGCCAGAACAACACCGAATTAATATTCCAGACTGTCTTCCCTCACTGGTGGGATCAGAAGTCGGTTGATAAAAGGAATTAAGTCCATGGAATGCTGTTAGAGCTTTGTTTAGTACTACCCAGGGCTGTGATGAATAATTGAAAAATTAACTTTTAATATTAAATCTATAGCCCCATCCACTCTGGACAGACAGACTCCCGGAGAAAATTAAGGAAGGAATCTCACATGGATGTGTATCCAGCCCTGATTAAAGAATTTAAGGGATAGGGGAGAAAATATTGTCTAAAAAACTAAAAATCCCTCTTTGGAACCAAATTTTGGGACAAATTCCGCCCAAGGCAGCACAGCAAATTCAAGCTCAAGGGGGTCAAGCTTGCCCAAGTTTTTGGCTGCTGAAGATAAATGTTAAAGCAAGACTTGTCAGGTAAATCAGTTCTAGGTAATCTCAGTCCCAAATGGCTGAGTTCACCACTAACCCATGGTCTGAAGAGCGACATCCATGGGCTTTGAACAATTCCAGGGACTGGGATTCCACCGCTGCCCTGGGCAGGGTTGGACAGCCCTGTCCATGAAGAGTTTTTCCCTAATATCCAAACTAAACCTCCCATGGTGCGACTTGAGGCTGTTCCCTCTTGTCCTGTCACTTGTTAAGGATGCAGAATATTAATAATAATAATAATAATGGAGAAGATGATGATGAAGATGAAGAAGGAGGAGGAGGAATGAGGAGGAGGAAGAGGAAGAAAGGAAAAGAAGAAAAAAGGAGGAGGAGGAGGAGGAGGAGGAAGAGAAGGAGGAGAAGGAGAAGGAGAAGGAGAAGGAGAAGGAGAAGGAGAAGGAGAAGGAGAAGGAGAAGGAGAAGGAGAAGGAGAAGGAGAAGGAGAAGGAGAAGGAGAAGGAGAAGGAGAAGGAGAAGGAGAAGGAGAAGGAGAAGGAGAAGGAGAAGGAGAAGGAGAAGGAGAAGGAGAAGGAGAAGGAGAAGGAGAAGGAGAAGGAGAAGGAGAAGGAGAAGGAGAAGGAGAAGGAGAAGGAGAAGGAGAAGAAAGGCAAGAAGGCAAAGCAGAAGAAGCAGAAGGAGAAGCAGAAGCAGAAAAAAATGTGGCACCAGCCCTTCCAACCAACACAAGCCTCATTCCATCCGTCCTTTGCACTTGGAAAACACAGACATCAACCCTCCTGCCCTGAGGAACCCAAGCACTGTGACAGAGCTGTCCCAGGGTGTCCCCAGCTGGCAGAGCCAGGGCGTGACCCAGGGAGGGCTCAGGTGTGTCCTGGAGGAACCTCCGTGACCTCAGCAGCTGCTCTGGGGAGGGAGAAGCTCCCTGTGCTCAGCCTGTTCCTTCTCCAGCACCCAAACCCTCCCCCGGGGAGGCTCCTCAGCATCCCTGCCGCTCATGGATCTATTTTTTGATTTCCCTGCTCCCAGCCCTGGCAGGGTTTGAAGGAGCCACTGCCTGGAATGGACTCTCAGGATATGATCTGGACTATCAAGCCCTGAATAAAATATCGAGGTGCTGAAGCTGCGAGGAGCATGAACTCAGCTTTGCTTCCCCACAAACACAATTGGCCTTGTCACTTCTTATTTATTTGGAAGAGACTGGCAGGTTACATCTGCCTCCCATTGGCCCAGATGCTATAAATTAACCCCTTTTCCATGTGTGATTTATTTGGCTTTCATCTCCTCCAAGCTGGCTCAAAATATACAGGAAAAAAAAAAAGATTTTGCAGGCTCTGGGGTCAGAATAAATCTTTCAAGCCAGGCTGCTCTAAATGCTGCACTGAAAAGCTTTCTCTGAGCATACCAATGGTCCTCTGCAGCCCCACTCCAGCACATTTCTATTTTCCTGCACGAAAAACCAGAAATAAACCGGCTAAAAATGGGTTACAACAACCCATTATTCCCCCCGAAACAAAAGCTCCACACAACTGCCACATTCCTGCCTCGGAGTTATTTATTAGGCTTTTTTTCCCAATCATGCCTGAGAAGTCCCAATTTCTTGTCTCTATTCACATTCCCCGTGAAATCCAAGCCTCCTTTTTAACCATTTCATCATTTTTTTTTCAGCATTTTTAGTTCCCCAGGGCTTCAACTCCATCTGTGCTGCTGAGACTGAGGAGCACAAGAGAGCCACTGCTCTGAGAGCAGTGGCAAAGAATTTATTTACTAAATAAACTCAGTTTTAACCTTAAAAGATATGAGAAAAGTCCAAGTGTTACTTAATCCAATGTAAATTAGCAGGATGGGATGAACTCTAAAAGAGCACAGGGAGGGATGGGAGATGGGGAAATCCATAAAATCATTTTAGGAGTAATTTTCAGTTTTATGGTTTGCTAAAACCACTCCAACTCCCCAATCCTGGCAAAATAATGGCCTTGGAATAAATTTCCACAGTCTGGGGTCCAAACCCTGATGAATAAATTGAACCAAAGTTACTCATTTGAGGAAAAATACTTTTTCTGATTTCCTTCAGAGCTGCCTTTGGGATGAAACTCCCAAGGTTTGGAGGATTTGGTGGGAAATATCTCCAGCAGGCTCTGAATGGTGTCAGCCAAAGGCTGGACCACATCAGGAAGGAGCAGAACCATCAGGAACTGAAGGATTTGTGGTGTTCCCACCATATTTGTGCCACATGAAATTCCTGCCAATGGGAGGCCATTCCCATCATGGAATGGTTTGGGTTGGGAGGGACCCTAAACCTCACCCAGTTTCACACCTTCCACCATCCCAGCTTGCTCCAAGCCCCATCCAACTTGGCCTTGGACACTGCCAGGGATCCAGATAAGCCCAAGATAGAAAAAATATCTCCACACGACAGCAGACCCACTTTTTTTTTCCTTTTAAACCAACTTTTACAGAGGAAAAAACCAACTGGGGAGCTGGAAAAAATGGTTTCCTTTATTCCCAGGACAGGATGGGTATGGAGGGACTCCCCTGGGATCAGAGCAGGGTCCCTTAGAGGGCTCTGCAGCTCTTCCATTAAATCCATCCCTTTCCTGTGGTACCAGTACCGTTGATAAAAATGTCCATTTTCCTGAAATTTTCAATTTCGTCCTGGAATTGAGGGATCTGCCAGGCTGGCAGCAATCCCAAAAGGAAAACCCTGAGTCCAGGAGATTGTAACTGGAGCCAAACAGGGATAAAATCCTAGCAACGATGGGGCATCTTTCCTTCTATGAATTTCTTCCTTTAAATACCCTGAATTTCTTCTTTTTTGGTTTCTTTTCTCATCGTTCCTTTCCAAGCAGCTGTTGGGGGGATTTTGAGCTGAAACAGGGCTATTGCTCCAACAGGAATCCCAGGATTGAGTTGGAAGAGACCTTCAAGATCATCCAATTCCACCCCTGCCATGGGCAGGGACACCTCCGAGGTGGCTCCAAACCCCATCCAGTGTGGGTTTGGGGACATTTGGGCTCTTCAGGGAGGCTGAGGCTGCTCTTGTTTGCCTCCAAGAGCCCCCGGTGAGCCCCCACTGAGCTCACTCCCAGCTGGTGCAGAGGGACTGGGAATTCTTCACCCACCACAGCCTGGAAAAGCAGCCTGGAGCAATGGGACACCTGACAGGATTCCAGGAATCAGAACACCTCAGCTCGGAAACATCTGCTGCAGGGTCAAGCAGCAGATTCTCCCAGTTAGAATTAATTTAATTCATTTCCAGCAGAGCTAAAATCAAGACTTGCAGGTCCAACCCTGCAGTTTTCCAAGATCCGAGTTTTTCAGCCCCAAGATAAAAGACACTCCATCAGCACATTAATTACACCCCACGGGTGGATCCCGGGGGCTGCCCATCCTCCCTCAGCCTGGGATTTCATGGAAAACTCCCCAAAGTCCTCTGCTGCTGGAGCAAAGAACCAAATTCCAGCCCCTCTGTGCTCCTGAGGTGCTGGAAGCTGTCGGAGCCTGTGATGTGCCCACCCTGCTCTCCGAGCTGGAGAGAGGAGGAAATTCAGCTCCAAACAGCAGAGTTTGCTGCCTGACGCCTCTCCCAGGCCTCCTTCACACCGCCCTGACCAATGCCTGCCGAGAAGGAATATTTACATTTTCCATGGAGAAATCTTGATCTTCAAACCACTGCAATGAGCTAAATCTCCTATTTTTTCACCAACCACAACCCAACAAGACTCCTCAAGCTGATTCAACTTGGACGGATCTCTTTGGCAACCAAAACAGAAGGAGAGTTACCCAACGACACCAAAACCTGCACACTTGGTCCTCCAAAAACCTCACTGTCACCAAACCTCAGGAATGAAAGAAACTCTCCAGCACCCTCTTAGGTGTTGGAGAATCAGGAATTACTTTATTCAGGACAGGACGTGCCATGGAAATCATTCCATCCACACATCCCAGGATGTGCCATGGAATCATTCCATCGACAGGTTTCTTTCCCAGAATTTTCACATATTTGTACACAAAAAAAAACTCCAAAATTCTCATTCATTGGTCCCAAATGACAACATTCTTAATAGTCGATCTCCTCTCAGTTATTGATCTCTTTATCTTTGATGCTAATGTGGTTAGCAGTGGAAATCATTCCATCCACGCACCCCGGGATGTGCAGTGGAAATCATTCCAACCACACCTTTCTTTCCCAGATTTTTCCCATATTTATACATTTTAAAAAAACCAAAAATTCTCATTCACTGGTCCTACATTACACCGCCCTTAGTATTCAATCTCCTCTTGGTTATCGATCCCTTCAATGCAAATTTGGTCCTCATTTTTTGTTTCTCTTACCAATCTTTTCCCACACCAAGTGCCTCCAATCCCTGTTAGGAGGTGATGTTTGGTAATGCCCATTTATGGCCATTTCTTCTGGCTACTCCCAGCCTGGAGATCCCAAATTTTCGAAGTCTGGGACTCTTCTTTTTGTCAATGAAGGCACATCAAGCCTCACCCACCAAAACTCAAAAGCTCAGCGAGCAGAAACTCCCAAAGAGAAACCTCAATCCCCCTGAGACAGGTGAACAAACCACCTAAAATTCCTTCAAAAAACATTCAAAAAACCCCAATTTTAAGAGCGGAATCATTCCCTACCTGTGACGAGGAAGCTGCAGCGGCCGGCGCCCGCCTCGTTGATGATGTTGCAGTTGTAGATGCCGTAGGAGTCGCGGGAGAGGCTGGTGACGGTGAACTCGGTGGAGTCCTGCAGGTCGAAGTGCCCCGTGCGCAGCAGTTTGCCGCCCAGGCGCCACTCGTAGGTCAGGACGCGCGTGGGGTACGCCCGCAGCACGCGGCAGCTCATGGTGACGCTGCGGCCCTGGCCCTGCCGCAGCTCCAGGAACGTCGGCTCCACCGCCGGGGGGTCTGCGGGGACAGCGGGAGGGCGTTAGAGATGGTAAAACCAGGCCTAGAGAGCAGATTAATGCAGGTCTGGGTTTGGGAACCATCCTAGAGACATCTCCAGGAACCATCCTAGAGACATCTCCAGGAACATCGGCTCCATGGCCAGGGGGTCTGTGGGGAGAGCGGGAGGGCATTAGAGATGGTAAAACCAGGCCTAGAGATGAGATTAATGCAGGTCTGGGTTTGGGAACCATCCTAAAGACATCTCCAGGAACATCGGCTCCATGGGAGAACATTAGAGTTAGTAAAACCAGCCCTAGAGAGCAGATTAATGCAGGTCTGGGTTTGGGAACCATCCTGGAGACATCTCCAGGAACATTGGCTCCACAGCCAGGGGTTCTCCAGGGAGAGCGGGAGGGAGTTAGAGGGGTTAAGCCAGGCCTGCAGACCAGACTAACGCAGGCTTGGGTTTAGGAGTCACCCCAGGGACATCTCCAGGAACATCGGCTCTACCGCCAGGGGTTCTCCAGAGACAGCGGGAGGGCGTTAGAGATGGTAAAACCAGGCCTAGAGATGAGATTAATGCAGGTCTGGGTTTAGGAACCATCCTAGAGACATCTCCAGGAATGTCAGCTCCATTGCCCGGGTTTCTCCAGGGACAGCAGGAGGGCATTAGAGGGGTTAGAGAGCAGATTAATGCAGGTTTGGGTTTAGGAACCACCCTAGGGACATCTGCAGGAACATCGGTTCCATGGCCAAGGGGTCTGCGGGGACAGCAGGAGGGCATTAGAGTTGGTAAAACCAGGCCTAGAGAGCAGATTAATGCAGGTCTGGGTTTGGGAACCATCCTAGAGACATCTCTGGGAACCATCCTAGAGACATCTCCAGGAACCATCCTAGAGACATCTCCAGGAACCATCCTAGAGACATCTCCAGGAACCATCCTAGAGACATCTCCAGGAACATCAGTTCCATGGCCAGGGGTTCTCCAGGGACAGCGGGAGGGCATTAAAGTTGGTAAAACCAGGCCTAGAGAGGAGATTAATGCAGGTCTGGGTTTGGGAACCATCCTAAAGACATCTCCAGGAACATCGGCTCCATGGCCAGGGGGTCTGCGGGGACAGTGGGAGGGCATTAGAGTTGGTAAAACCAGGCCTAGAGATGAGATTAATGCAGGTCTGGGTTTAGGAACCATCCTAGAGACATCTCCAGGAACCATCCTGGAGACATCTCCAGGAACATCGGCTCCATGGCCAGGGGGTCTGTAGGGACAGCGGGAAGGCATTAGAGTTGGTAAAACCAGGCCTAGAGAGCAGATTAATGCAGGTTTGGGTTTAGGAACCGTCCTAGAGACATCTCCAGGAATGTCAGCTCCATTGCCCGGGTTTCTCCAGGGACAGCAGGAGGGCATTAGAGGAGTTAGAGAGCAGATTAATGCAGGTTTGGGTTTAGGAACCACCCTAGGGACATCTGCAGGAACATTGGTTCCATGGCCAAGGGGTCTGCGGGGACAGCAGGAGGGCATTAGAGTTGGTAAAACCAGGCCTAGAGATGAGATTAATGCAGGTCTGGGTTTGGGAACCATCCTGGAGATATCTCCAGGAACATCGGCTCCATGTGCAAACATCAGAGTTGGTAAAACCAGGCCTAGAGATGAGATTAATGCAGGTCTGGGTTTAGGAACCATCCTAAAGACATCTCCAGGAACATCGGCTCCATGGCCAGGGGGTCTGTGGGGACAGCAGGAGGGTGTTAGAGTTGGTAAAACCAGGCCTAGAGAGCAGATTAATGCAGGTCTGGGTTTAGGAACCATCCTAGAGACATCTCTGGGAACCATCCTAGAGACATCTCCAGGAACCATCCTGGAGACATCTCCAGGAACATCGGCTCCACGGCCAAGGGGTCTGCGGGGACAGCAGGAGGGCATTAGAGTTGGTAAAACCAGGCCTAGAGATGAGATTAATGCAGGTCTGGGTTTGGGAACCATCCTGGAGATATCTCCAGGAACATCGGCTCCATGTGCGAACATTAGAGTTGGTAAAACCAGGCCTAGAGATGAGATTAATGCAGGTCTGGGTTTAGGAACTGTCCTAAAGACATCTCCAGGAACCATCCTAAAGACATCTCCAGGAACCATCCTAGAGCCATCTCCAGGAACGTCGGCTCCACCGCCGGGGGGTCTGCGGGGACAGCAGGAGGGTGTTCGAGTTGGTAAAACCAGGCCTAGAGAAGAGATTAATGCAGGTCTGGGTTTAGGAACCATCTTGGAGATATCTCCAGGAACGTTGGCTCCACAGCCGGGGGTTCTCCAGGGACCGAGGGAGGGCGTTAGAGAGGTTAGAGAGCAGATTAATGCAGGTTTGGGTTTAGGAACCACCCTAGGGACATCTTCAGGAACATCGGCTCCATGGCCAGGGGTTCTCCAGGGACAGCAGGAGGGTGTTCGAGTTGGTAAAACCAGGCCTAGAGAGGAGATTAATGCAGGTTCACGTTTAGGACTGTCCTAGACCCAGGACTCACCCAAGTTCTTGTTTAGGACCTGTCCTAGAAATCCAGACTAACCCAGGTTCTTATTTAGGACCCAGCCTGGGAAACAGAACTAACCCAAGTTCTTGTTTAGGACCAGTCCTAAGAATCAAGACTAACCCAAGTTCTTGTTTAGGACCAGTCCTAGGAGACACAACTAACCCAAGTTCTTGTTTAGGGCCTGTCCTAGAGACAGGACTAACCCAAGTTCTTGTTTAGTAATGTTTACTATTTTCCAAGCATTTTTCCACCTTGAGATGGAAGTTCTCCATCTTTTTTCCCATTTTGGCTTAGATAATTCCATATCCATGACCTCTCCAGCCCTGCTGCCTACCCCTCCAGCCACACCAAAATACATCTTTAAATCCTGGGAAAATTCTCCCTAAACTTGGAGTCAGACGCAGAATAATCTCTAAAATAACAACACAAAGATGCTCAAGCAGCATTTTCTGAGAACCCTCCTGATCCAGCACCCCGATCTCAAATCCCTGAGGAAGAGGGAGAACCCAAATCCCTGAGGAAGAGGGAATATTCCTTTTGGGACAGGAATATTCTGGAAGCTCTGCGTGTGAGGTATTAAAAAGCCTTTAACGGATGATTTTTCTGTCGTTTTCTCCCCATTACTCATAAATCCTCACAATGTTTGAACATCCAAACCTCATCTCTGGTTTGTAATAACGTTCCCTCCTTTGTTTTCCTTGCTGCTCCCATTTAATGCTCCAAATCCAGGGAACAATTTCCCCTCTCGGTGGCAGCTCGGTTTAACGATTTTAACGGGAATTTGTATTCAGTGCCTTCCCTCTCCTTACCCTGCTTTATTTACTTATCAGCTACTTTAGCCTCATAAATAGCTCGGAAATGAAACTTTCCCCTGCCTTTAAGGTCAAAAGAGTCTTTAAACCCCACAATTCCCATCCATCCAGGGGCTGATGATACCCAGTGACGGGAAAAGAAAATTAACTCAGGCTGCTCGTTCCCGAATCCCACTTTTGCAGGTAATAACTTCCCTGGGAAGGGAAGGGATGATAAAACCCCCGACCAGAGCTAACAGCTCGTTTTTCTGTCAGGCTTTTTGTTGTTTTTATAGGATTGTGACTTCCCAGATGCTCCAAAGAAAAACTGGAGTTGTTTGCGACTTCTCAGCGTTGAATTCATTTGCATCAGCTCTTCCCCAAGGCTTTGGCAATTTGATTTAATTTACTTTTCCCTACTCATTCCTTTCATAATTCCACTGTTAGTTTTGGAAAAATCTCCAGCAAAGCTGCCAGGGGAGCACGGCTCATTCTCTTCCACAATTATCTTCGGGAAGCATCCGGCCTGGAGTGAAAACAGCCTCTCTATTAATGTTTAATGAAGTTTTTTAGCCTAAGTACGGTCATGTTTTAAGGATTAGAAAATGGGAAAAGGAAGGTTCTGGAGCTGTCAAGGGAAATGACAGTGAGATGTTGGTTTGGTTGGAACCAGGCAGTTGCTCCTCCTGGTGGGGATCAAATCCTGGGGGTTTTTGAGGGATTTGTTAAGGAGAAAATTCCAGGAATTTACTTCTACTCGGTGGCCCTGAGCAGAGGCTTCACCTGCTGGTTTGACCTCTCCAATTTGCATTTTAAGAGAAACAAATAATTAATTCTCTCCCAGCTCCAGCGACAGGAATAGTAAATAGATCATCATTAAAAAGTGTTGCCTCTCCCGGGTTTCCATTGGTTTTGTGGCCACTGTTGGATTCACACCACACGGATGTGGGAATAACCCAAATTTCCCATTCTCCTCCTGCCCCTGTTCCCTGGGAGCAGAGCCCCACCCCACCTGGCTGTCCCCTCCTGTGGATGCCACCAGTGCCACCTCCTCCAGCCCAGCCCAGGTGCCCTTCACCCCCAGAGCTGGGACCACCTCCTTGGGGTCACCACATCCCATCCATGCCCAAAAAAAAGATGGAAAAGGATGTTATAGCCTCAGGTGCAAAATAAAATGAGGATAAACATGGAAAAAGCAGGCAGGGAGAGGAGCAGAGTCCTGCTGGAAACACCTGGGGGAGATCTCCACACAATGGCTGCAATAAAAAGTGTTTTTTACTTGGACACTGGAGGCAAAGAGACATCGTGAGGACAGCAGAAAATACAGAAATGTGCACATAAAACAAATGTATGGACTTCAAACAGCCCCAAAACTCCATTTTTACTGTCCTTCTGGACAGTGTTTGCAGCAACTTTTATTTGCCTTGAAACAGAGATCAGTTCTCACCTCTGTGTTTTATTTCTCCCGTGGCCAAGGTCACTTTAGAACCAAATGGGGTTTGCTTTTGTTGATCTGTGGCAGAGAATTACCAATAAACCCCCAAAATTCCTTTCTTTCTCTGTCCTTGGGAGATTTGGGGCTTGTTTGGTTCACTTTAGAACCAAATGGGGTTTGCTTTTGTTGATCTGTGGCAGAGAATTACCAATAAACCCCCAAAATTCCTTTTTGTCCTCTGTCCTTGGGAGATTTGGGGCTTGTTTTATGTGCAGGAGTCGTGGCTTTAAGTTAAATTATGCATTTACCTTTGGGCCAGGTGGGGTTTTCATCTCCTTTAGAGCTTGGGACTTAGAACAAACCTCAGAGACTGAAATTCATTGAACTGCCCCTATTTTTAAGCAGCCAAGGTCAGTGCTTGAAAATTTGGGGTCAGGGATTGAAACCTTGGAGAAGGCTCAGCCTGGGATCCATGGAAAATGAGAAGGAATCAGCTCAGAGCCGGAGGGCAAATTGCCCTCAGGTTGCAAAAAAAAAACCTTTGGGCAGGTTTAAAGAAAATAGAAAAAAAATTAGGGCCAGAAGAGAACAGCTCAGAGACAGAGCAGCAGGACAGGGCCAAAATGGGAATTTATTGGAGCAAATTCTCATCCCAGACAAACATTTTTCCCCTGGATTTTTCCCAAAAACAAAAGCAGGACAAGGTGTCCTCAGCTGAGGCAGAATGACAAATTTGGGGTGTATTCACCCTGTTTGACTTGTCCTGTGTTTATCAAACCCTAAATCCTGGAAGAGATCCTTCCCAACCCAAATCAACTCCAGCATCAACTTCAAAATACAAAAATACAAAATCCCAAGTCTTTGAGACCTCAATCAAATGTCCCAACCACTCTCCTGCGGTTTGGTGTGTCCCTCTGGATGGAAAAAAAAAACAAAACAACAAAGCAAACTCAAGCAGAGCCAGCCCAGAAATCAGTTCCTGAAGAACTGTGACACTTGAGTCCCCTGGGACAAGAAGGGACACTGAAAACATCCCACTGGATCATCCCAGGAGCTGAGACAGCTCTGCCTGGGATCCCAAAAACACAGGAATTCAGCTGGAAAACAAAACAGAGCCCAGGCTGCCAAAAATGGAGCTGCTGCCCCAATGGGATGAGATGGGATGGGATGGGATGGGATGGGATGGGATGGGATGGGATGGGATGGGATGGGATGGGATGGGATGGGATGGGATTGATGGGATGGGATGGGATTGATGGGATGGGATGGGATGGGATGGGATGGGATGGGATGGGATGGGATGGGATGGGATGGGATGGGATGGGATGGGGTGGGATGGGATGGATTTTAAGGTCCCTTCCAGCCAATCCCAGAGAACCCCAAAACTCAGCACTTTGTGTGACCACATGGAAAGAAGGCACTCCAGGTTCCTAAAATAAAACAATCCCATAAAATATTCCACATTTTAATGTGGCCAAATTCCTGCACTTTAATGCCCAGCATTAAAGCAGAGCCTTGCTCTGGAATGAAACATCCCTGAGTAGATCTGACACCAAAAATGTCCAACAAACAGGGTTTGATTCCATTTGGATTTTCCTGGTGCTGAATGTTGGGAATAATTTAATCCCACCTGGAAAAGTTTTGTAGGTCACTGATTCCAGGAGATCAGGCCCTGCTCATCATCTTTGAGCCTGGAATTGTATTTAGGTTCTGCTTCAACGAACTAGATAAACACACAACGAAATAAATAAATGGGTAAATAAGGAATATCACCTCTGTTATTGGGGCTGCTTTTAGGGCAGATGGATTCCTCTTCTGTGCCCAGCAATTTTATGCAGAAGGGAATAAGCTCCAACATTTCCTTGTTTTCCTCCTCCCACAGGAGTCTATAAAATTTTAGATTATTGCTTCTAAGTCTGTTTTCTCCCCCCGATGTTTTACACAGAATTGCCTTTTTGTTTCCAGTAAATCCATATATTGCTCCTCTCCTTCTTCCAGCTGTTTCCTCTCCTGCTGGAGTTCATCCTCCCTCTCAACCAATTTTATCAAGCTCTGTTTTATCTCCAAAATTGAATTTTCAAGGTTATTGAAGAAACATGTTTTTCTCTATTTTCATTTCCTCCTCAGACTCCATCAGGGCTCTTTTTGGATATATTTGGGAGCTCTGAATAGTCAGTGGGAACGCTGGGCTTATTCGACTTCACTGCCATGAAAACGATCCTGGAGCATCCTGAATTCCCTGTTCTCCTGCCTTTCCCACCATTTTTAATTCTTTCTGGGATAATAGAAGGTGTCCTGCCCATGGCAGAGGTGGAACTGGACAGGTTCCAACCAAACCATTCCAGGATTCTGGAATTCTCTTCCATGGCAGTCAAAGGCCAAGTCCATGACATAAAAACCAGCTATGATCCATGGTTTATAACTGGAGCAGGGACACCTCCCACCATCCCAGGGTGCTCCAAGCCTCATCCAACCTGGCCTTGAAGTGGATCCGTGAAGTTTAGAGAATCCTGAAGGTTGACAACATCCATGCCCATGGCAGGGGATGGAACTGGATGGGCTTTGAGGGCCCTTCTGATGCCTTTGAATATTTCTAGTTTTTCCTCTTAAAGCACCTGTAACTTGCTGCAGTTCTGTGCTTCTCACAAAGTGCTAAAATGCTCTGTTCCAGCACCTTTAGCCAAACAAGGCTCTCTGAGCACAGATCCAAGGACAGATTCATTGCCTTGGGGCCTGAAAATATGTGAACAACTGTGAGATGGAGGGGGCAGGCCTGGGTGGTGAACATCATCACCTGAGGGTGATTGGAGAATTAGGAGCCAATGTGCTAATGGACAGAACTTGTGAAAGGTGAAGGGCTCGTGACCCAGGGTCCATTTTGGGTGTAGTCCCTGGGGGGACGTTCGTTTGCCCAAATGTACCTTGAAGGCCTCGAATAAATTTGTCTGCATTTTATACTCCTGATTTGTTTTGGCTTCTCTTTTAGGCATCACTTGCAACCCAAAAAATCCTGGGATCTTCTGACTTTACAATTGCAGCTCCCTCCAACAGAGATGTGGAGGCCTTGGCAGTGCTGGATATCCCACTGGACTCGATCTTCCCAACCTCAGCCATTCCATGATTTTATCTTTGATCTTCCAGGGTCAGAGTTAGAGATTTTAGCTTGCACAGGATAACCAACCCCAACAGGAAGCTGTTCCCCAGGGAATGGGCACATTCCAGAGCAGGCAATGGACAGGCTGGGATTGTTGGGGTGTCTGTGCAGGGAGGGGAGTTGGGATGATCCCTGTGAGTCCTTCCAGCTCAGGATATTCCAAGATTCCAGGATTCTTTTGAAACAACCAAAGGTTATTCCAATGGAGGGAATGCAGAGATATCTCTGTTTCCCCTCCATAGCTCTCCATCTGTTGAGGGTACCAAAATCAGCACCCAATGGATCATTCCAGAAACTAACAGGCTCCAGGAAACTTCTTGGAATTAATTTAAATTCTAAGCCAAGACTCATCCTAATTATCTTTACAAAACAAAACACAGAGGAAACTGAAGCTGTGGCCTCTCCACTGAAAGCCAGGACCTTCAAGAGAAAAAACAACCCTTTGTTCCAAAAAATCATTCCCATGTTCTGTAATCCTAACCAGGAATGGGAATTCCTTGTGCTCCTGCCCCTCTCTGCAAGCCAGCCCTACCAGGGCCAGGAAAATGAGGATAAGATCAGTCTGTTCCTTGATGGAGAATAAAATGTGCCAATAATCCATCGGAACGATCAAATAAATCTGAATAAAGTGCCACATCTGGAGGGAAAGAGTCAATTAGAGCAGGGAGAAAAGGGCCTTTATGATAAAAATGTGTATTAATGGGCACTGGAACTGCGATGGAGCCTGGGAAAGTGAGGGATTCGTAGCCATTGCGAGGGATATGAATCAATTGTGAGGAATATGAAGCAATTGTGAGGAATGTGAATCAATTGTGAGGAATATGAAGCAACTGTGAGGAATATGCATCCACTTTAAATGGTTTGAATATATTTTCAAGGGTCTGAACTAACTGGAAATAACAATTCCTCTAAAAAAAATTTAAAAAGAGAATGTCCCTGTTCTTTGTTTACCAAAGCAATAAGAAATGGAAGGTGTGAAATTTCCCTTGATTCTGTGGAGAGCTCCTGAATCCAAGGAGAGCACGAAAAATCCTGTGAAAAGGAATTTCCTGCCAGGGATTTTCATCGGGGGAGCTGCCCATGGAGCCAGCAGCCCATGAGGACCCTCCCCAGGAGATGAGTGTGGCCTCCACTGCGAAGAGTTGGAGTTGCACTGTTCTAGAAATCTTTCTCTTCTTTCTCAGGGAGAACAGAGATAAGCTGCATTTTTGGACTTTCCTAATCTCTGTGTTTGGTGCTAGGTGTTGTAGAGCTGTGACCAATGGTTTTAGGAGGTGGATTCCCTGCTGACCAAGAGTTGCCAGATTATTAATGGATAGATAAAGAGGTTTTTGTAAATAAAGTTCTCCTTTCGCCATCTTGGTCCATCTGCCTGCTTCCTCTGCCAGCTTCTGCAAACCTTGGGAAATCTAAACCCACAAGGAGTCTGTGTCACAGCAGCTCATGCCATTGATGATGGATCCTGACTGAAGTGATTCCCAAGGAAATTCTGCTCCATGGATGCTCCCCCAGGCAGGTGGAGGAGCTGGAGAGCATCCAGGGAAAGATCCATGTCCTCCCAGGCTGAGGACACAGATGCAGAACCCTTCATCTGTGGTTGCACTGTTTTAGAATCTTTCTGTTCTTTCTCACGGAGAGTGGAGATAAACTGCATTCTTTTACCTTCTTAATCTCTGTGTTTGGTATTAGGTGTTATTTGGTTGTGACCAATGGTTTTAGGAGGTGAATTCTTTGCTGACCAATAGTTGCTAGAATATGAATGGATATAAAAGACCTTTCTTGTAAATAAACTTTCCCTTTTTGCCATCTTGGTTCATCTGCCTGAATTCTCTCAGCCAGCTTCTGCAACCCTCGGGGACTTTGAAGCCACATTCATCTGCTCCATTCCCCCTGTGCTGGGCACCTCCGGTCCTGGGGGCAATTTTGGGAAGAAAGACATGGAGGGACGGGAAGGGAAGGGAATGGAGCTGGGAAAGGGTCTGAGCCCCAGGAGGGACTGAGGGAGCTGGGAAAGGGCTCAGCCTGGAGCAAAGGAGGCTCAGGGGGACCTTGTGGCTCTGCACAGCTCCTGCCAGGAGGGGACAGCCGGGGGGGTCGGGCTGTGCTCCAGGGAACAGGGACAGGAGGAGAGGGAACGGCCTCAGGCTGGGCCAGGGGAGGCTCAGGGTGGACAGCAGCAGGAATATCTCCATGGAAAGGGTGGGCAGGCCTTGGAACTGCCCAGGGAGGTTTGCAGTGCCCATCCCTGCAGGGATCCCAAAGTTCTGTGGATGGCACCTGGGGACATGGGGCAGAGGTGCCCTGGGCAGTGCTGGGAACGTTTGGATTTGCTGATCTTGGAGGGATTGTCCAACCTCAGTGATTCTGCTCACAACTCCTCTTGCTTTCAGTGATTTCACTGCTGACGTGGTTCCTCAAAGCCTGATGGAACCCAAGGAAAATCTCTCCAAAAAATCATCATTCCCACAAACCCTCTCAGATTTCCCTGCCTCCAGTGGCTCCAGTACCAAATCCAGCGTCCTCTGGCCTGGCTGCACTGGAAAACCTGATTGTGTGGGAGCACAAGGAACTCTAATTTCATTCCTGCTGGAAGGAATGTTCCTGCTGATGCCATTCCCATCTCCACAGGCAAAATGATTTGCAAACCTCCCTATTAACAGCAGCAGACAACAGGTCTGAATAATAATAATGGAATTGGGAATAAAATCCAAAGGATTTGGGAGGGATCACAGGGAAAGCACAGCTTGTCTTTAAATCTGTGGATTGCCTTCCAAACTCTGCTTCATGAAGCAATTTTAGGCACAAAGTCAAGCATTGGAAAGTGAGACAGGAGGAGAGGGATTTATGGAGCTAGAAAACGGCTGGGAAAATTCCAGCAGCATCCGTGAGCAGAACCATTTGTGTCCTGTGTCAATCCAAATAATCTTAATTTTTAATGCTGCACTTTGCAATCAGAGCTCTGTTGAAATCCCTATTTTGTGTAATTATGGGAATTAATCTCCGGAGTATTACAGGACAACAAAGGAAATGTATTTACTCAGCATCTTCTGCCGTTAATATGGAAATGGTAAAAAAATCAGCTTATGGACAATTAATTATTCCGATTTACCTTCCCGTGACTGGTGTTGACTTGGCTCCTGCCAGGTCTTAACTCTTTAATAATATTATTTATTAATATAACTTTATATTCCAGCTGCAACATTCCCTCTCATCCTGCTGTTCACTTTCTTCCCAAGAAAACTGTGGAGTTGGATATCCCAGAATTCCACAAGGTCTGGTGAAGAATCTCATGGATTTCCCTCAACCCTTTTGGGCTGGAATTCCCATTTTCCCGTTAAATCCAATCTCCTATCCCATTATTAATTGTGAATAGAAGAAGAAGAAGCTTTGGCTGTTCCATCCCTGGAAGTGTTCAAGGCTGGATGGGATTTGGAACAACCAAAGCCACCCTGCTCTGATCCTTCCTGTTTTAAATATTTCTATGGAATATTTACATCTATTCCCATTCACTCTTTCTCCTTCCAAACCCAAACCCCTTTTTGTCTGGAAGGTTCTTTGCTCCAGCCCTCAGACAGTGCAAGATTATCCTCTCCAAGACCAATTCCCAAAAAACCCCAATATGAATAATTCCATTTCCTCTCCCAATAACATCTCTGTTTATACTCCAGGTCTTGGAGTGCTCTGTTATTTTTGAATTTCTGACAAGGAAAAACCACATCTCAGGAAGGCCTCTCCGTGATAATAATCTTAATGTTAAATAAGAAAAAATTCCAATGCTCTGGTTCTCATTTGAATTTTCCACGGTGCCAGGGTTTGCATATTCATCACCTCCCTGGCTCACCAGACACAAGTTCCTTTGACCTTGCTAAATGTCAAAAAGCTCCTGGGATTTCACTTTCCCCATCCAGCCATCCATGATTTCCATATTTCTTTCCCTGCCTTGCTCCATGAGGATAAATTGCACACAGAGCCATAATGGCCTCTGGGTTATTCTGAAATCGGCCTCGATCAGATGATCTTGGAGAAGAGTTTTGTTGGTTTAGAGTTTTCTGGGAAATTTCTGCACTAGGAATGAAGGAGCTGGGAATGATCCATAGGTGAAACACCAAGAATTATTCATCTGGAGTGCCTAAATCTCTCTATATTTATCTGTAAAACTCTAAATAGATCAATAAATATCCCAACAGAAAGGCTGAATCTTTAGGCTCAGTTTGGCAGCATCAACCTGTGCCATATCCTGGGAAAATCCTTCAGGCAGGAATGTGGAATTCCTCAGATACAAACACCAGGGTGGAGAAAACCACTTTAGAAAGCAAATCAGAATTATAAAAGCAATGGGAGCAGCATTATTTCGATATTTTCAAGTTGTTAAAGTCATTTATTCATTTCCATACTTGGAAGAGAAGGGAAAAAATGGCCTGGAATGAAAAAAATTAGACCCAGTTCTAAAACTTTTTTTTTTTTTAGGCTGTGCTTTCTCCCACCACAAACAGCCCAAATGAAACCCAAATTTTATCTCTGGAGAAAGAATTCATTCAGAAAGTAATAAATGCAACAGCCTGGGAATGCATTGGATTATGTAATATTTGTCCTGAATATTAATCAGCTTTTTCTACTCAAATCTTCAATCGTAAGGGGGAAAAAATGATGTAAATAATATTAATTTTAAATGCAAATATTCATTTCCTTTATCATTTCAAGCTACTTAAAAATAGATTTATAACAGATTTACTTAAAAATAAAGATATTTTCCCCACTTGATTTCTCAGATTCCTTGGTTATCCCTTTTTAACGAGTTTTCCTAATTAAAATTTTATAATCTGGCAGATTTCACTCTTTTGGGAATTTCCCCCCACTCCCCATCCCCATTCCAATGGGGGACATTTCCCATGACAATTCCATGAATTTGGTAAATTCCCACAGGGATTGGCCACCCCACCTGGTCAAAAAGTTTCTCTTCCTTACTTTCCTAAAATTCCATGAGTTTTTAGCTCATTAATTCCAGCTCTGTTTGGGATGGAGAACACTTCATTCTCTCGACACAACTTTTCTTTCATTATTAATACAATATTTGCATATAAATATTTCATCAGGCAGATATTTCGAGAGCAGACCCAGCACATTCCTGAGCTGCCAAATGGCCTTTCCAAGGCAGAAAAATTCATTTCCCATTCCCAGCTGCAAAGAAATCCAAAATCAAGGGAAGAGGACTCAGGGCTGGACTCTCCAGCTGATGGAAAATGGGAATAACTCATTCCTGCTGCTCCACTCAGCACCTGAAAGCATCACTCAGCCTCATCTTTCTCCCTAATTAGCTCTGCTCCATTCCCAATCTAACTCCTGCAGGATAAACTCTTTTCCCACTGAGGAAGAACGAGGCACATAAACCCGAGCTCTGATGGGATGGGAAATCCGGAGCATCCCGAGGTTCATCCCACCAGAGCTCCACCAGCCAGGCTTCCATGAAGTATCTCAGATGTTTGAAGAGGCTTTCCAAGGGTTTGGAGATGGATGGGTTTGGGAAGGAGTTTGTGTTGTAAACAGGATTTTATGGAGCGCAGAAGGAAAAGGGAGACATGGGAAATACAGCAATGTCCACCTGGAAAGTGATCCTGGCCTTGGATCCAGGGGCAGCCACAGCTTCCCTGGGAATTCCAACCAAGAATTCCTTCCCAATATCCAATCTAAGCCAAATGGAAAACCAAACTCATCTTGGAGTAGCCTGGGACAGTGGGAGCTGTCCCTGCCCACGGAGGAGGTTGGAATGGGATGGAACTGAAATTGCCTTCCAATCCAAACCATTCCATGACCCCAGGATTTTCTTTTTTCTACAGAAGTTTTAGGGTTTAAGGTAAACATGAAAAATCAAAAATCTTAAAGCACAGCTCAAGGCCAAACTGTCACCAAGCCCAAAAATCCTCAATTTTCCTGGAGAACTCCCAGGCTGGGATCCTGACAACGCCGAGATGGGATAAAGGGACGGCAGTGGAAAAGAGGTGAGGAAAAGGAAAAACTCCTTAGATGAGCGGGTCATATTTAAAAAAATCATTTATCTTTGAATTTACCTTTTATTTTTCTTTGGTTTTACGCAACAGATGTGACCTGGAGCAGTAATTCCACAGAAGGATTTGCCCTGCAGAGCACTGGAATGGCTCCCCAGGGAATGGGCACATTCCCGAGGCTGCCACAGCTCCAGGAGCGTTTGGACAGGGTGGGATTGTCAGGATGTCTGTGCAGGACCAGGGGGTGGATTTGTGATCCTTGTGGGTCCCTTCCCACTCAGGATATTCCATAATTCCATGAAAATCTATTAATTAACAACTTCAGTGGGACAGAAAATCTTATTGCCACAAGAACTCCTTCCCAAAGAACTGGAATGTCCCCACACAGTACATCCACAGCGAAATCCATTAATTATTCCCTAAATAAAGTGTTTCATTAAATATCTTTCCCCGTTCATCACTGCTGGAAACATCTTGGATAAATATTCCCAAATTCTGAAAAGAACCAGTTTTTATGACAATTGGTTAAATGCCACCCTCGGAAGGGAAATGCTACTCAAGTCATTGGGAATAAAAACTTTCCTCCCACGGGGAAAATAATCAAAGCTTTCCATAATTTTTCTCCATTCATCTCCAATTTGTGACTTGCCAGGATGTGAATAAAGGGAGCAGAATTCTAAACACGAAGGGATGAAAGGAAAACCTCCTGGAATTACCTGCTTAACTCCCACTTCTTGGAACCATTTTCAAGTTGTGTCTCTTCTCTCGGAATTAGTAAAATTCTGCATCTCCAGCAGAATAAAAATCCGTAAAAAGAGGGGGCTTGGCAGCAGTGAAAGGTGGGGAAATAACAGCGACCCAAGCAATGCACCCCTTGGAATCTGGAAGTCAAAAGGAATCATCCCATGGATCCACCAGGAACTGCCTCAGGTCCTGAGGATGTGGGAAGCTGTGGAACTGCTCATCCTCAGCGTTTTCTCCACTTTTCCCAGCAAATTTGTGCCAGAAAAAGGAGGAAGCAGTCACTTTCCTCTCTCTTTATTCAGAAGGACCAACACTCCACTGTTCCTGTGGTGGCTCTCATTCCCAGAATCACAGAATCCCAGGATCCCTGAGGCTGGAAAAGCCCTCCCAGACCATCGAGTCCAAGCTGTGCCCGATGCCCACCTTGGCACTGAGTGCCACAGCCAGGAATTCCTGGGACACCTGCAGGGATGGGCACTGCAAACCTCCCTGGGCAGTTCCAGGGTCTGCCCACCCTTTCCATGGAGAAATTCCTGCTGCTGTCCACCCTGAGCCTCCCCTGGCCCAGCCTGAGGCCGTTCCCTCTCCTCCTGTCCCTGTTCCCTGGAGCACAGCCCGACCCCCCCGGCTGTCCCCTCCTGGCAGGAGCTGTGCAGAGCCACAAGGTCCCCCTGAGCCTCCTTTTTCCCAGGATAAAATGACCCCAAGACAAGGACAGGAGGCACAGGGCCCTCATTCCCAAATTCCAGTGGGATGAACCTGCTCCTCACACAGCCAAAGCAGGAGAAACCCAAGGGAGAAGCTTCCATCCTCCCTGCAGCCTTGACTTTGGGATTCAAAGCGGTGCTGGAGCACCAGGAATCAGCTCTGCTGGAAATTCCGCTGATCCCACACCACACAATCAAGTGCATCCATAATTTGTTACAAAACAGAGCCAGGGAAAACAAATCCGTGCCTGATCAGCCCTGAGGATGTGCGAGGCAGCAGCTCTTCCCCGGAGGCCCCAAAAGAGGTCACAGAGCTGCTGAAAGCCGAGCTGACAGAAGATTGGGGCATCTGAAAGTGGAATCAATGAGGGCTGCACTCCATAAAACACCGGAATGAAGTCCTGACAGCTTTGCCTTTCCAAGGCAGAAAAATTCCTTTTCCCATTCCCAGCTGCAGACAGAAAATCAAGGAAAGGACTCAGGGCTGGACTCTCCAGCTGATGGAAAATGGGAATAACTCATTCCTGCTGCTCCACTCAGCACCTGAGAGCATCACTCAGCCTCATCTTTCTCCCTAATTAGCTCTGCTCCATTCCCAATCTAACTCCTGCAGGATAAACTCTTTTCCCAGAGATCTTTGGGATTTATTACTGAGGAAGAACGAGGCAGAAAAACCCGAGCTCTGATGGGATGGGAAATCCAGAGCATCCCGAGGTTCATCCCAGCCAGGCTTCCATGAAATATCTCGGGTGTTTTAAGAGGCTTTCCAAGAGTTTGGAGATGGATGGGTTTGGGAAGGAGTTTGTGTTGTAAACAGGATTTTATGGAGCGCAGAAGGAAAAGGGAGACATGGGAAATACAGCAATGTCCACCTGGAAAGTGTGGATCCAGGGATCCAGGGGCAGCCACAGCTCCTCTGGGAATTCCATCCCAGCCCCAGGACACGCAGGATTCCTTCCCAATACCCCACCTAGCCAGGGAATCACTCTGTGACTGATCCACAGCACCACGATCGGCTCTTTATCCCCCCATTAATCCCCCAAAACCACCTCAGACCAGGCTTTCCACGTTCCATCAACAAACGCCGCACGCTCCCAAAATTAAAAATAACTGATTCCCCCCCTTTTCCCTGCCCGTTGCTGGCAGAGCACAGCAGGCTGGATCTGGATGCGGATCAGCTCCCAGGGAACAGCTCTTGCCCTCCTTTTTCCTCCTTGTTTTACACGGCAGCAACAAACGAGCTGAGGATCAGCTCAGCATTTAGAGAAATATGTCCTCCTCTCTCATCTGCTTGTTCCCGTGTCAAGGAATTCAAAGCTGTGGGGAAAATAATGATTGCCTCACGCCTGGGTTATTTTTTTTTTCCCATAAATGAGGCTCCTATGTCATTTTTACTTCCATATTTACATGAGAATCATGGATTCGGGGAACTACAGAGACAAACAGCACCGCATCAAATATGTAACAGCCATAAGACTCTTGCTGCTGTTTGTTTAGGGGAGGAATAAATCAACTTTTTCCCATCGCAACGAGAAGAAAATCAAGGTTTACTCACACTGCACGATGAGCTGCACCAAAGCCTCTCTGGGTTTGACGTTAAATCCGTTGTATTGGCTGGTCTGGCAGCGGTAAGTCCCTGTCATTTCCCTGGAAACGTTGACAATCCTGAGGATGCCATCGTAGCTCTCGGTCTGCAGGGCCCCGTCCGGCATGGCCACCTCCTTGTCCGCCCGCGACCACAGGATGATGGGCTTGGGCTTGCCGGTCACCTGGCACTGCAGCTCGATGGTGTCCCCTTCCCGCGTCACCAGCGGCGACTTCTCCTGGGGCACCGTCAGGTTGGGGGGCACTGGGGAGAGGGAGAAGAGAGGGGTCAGCAGCTGGGCACTATTAGAGTAAATCCTTCCAGATTTCTTCTGCAATAATGTAGACAGAGTCTCTCTGCATCCATTTTCAAAGCACGTGGGTTTATTTCTTGGGTAGAGGAAGTAAGGAAGTGAGACCGACCACGTGGCTGCTTTTCGCAGCCCCGTGGGGATCCCACATGGTGGTGAGGTAAGAAGGGAGAGGGAAGTTGCAAGAAGGGGGAAAGAAAGTTGCAGTCTGAGCCAAGCTTGCTCTGTTCGTACAGTTAACAGGTTTCATGATGATTATGTTAATTTCTACTAACCAATTTAGGAGGAGATACAAGTTTTGCATCATTTCCATATAGCCTATGAGAGTTCTCAGATTACCATAGCTGTTCTACGTTTGGACCTTGCAAAACCGACTTTTTCACTCCCGGATCCACCCGGAGGAGCTGCCGTGAGAACAATAGGCTGCTAATCTTTCCCTGCAGCTATCTCCTGATAAGCATCTTGGAACTTTATTTCAGTTTTTTCTCCTAAGGTTTTTACATTCTTAGTATATTTTGTTAGGCAATAACTTCTATAAACTTTTCTATTTTTTCCTCTCCAACAGGGCTCAAAGATGGGTTTCCCGCTCGGAATTCTCCACGGGAAAGGAATTTGTCAGTTGATTGTGGAGGTCAGAAGCTCCCACCTGTATGGGGAGCCTGAAGAGCCTCAGAGAAGGTTCCCCATCCCTGTGTGTCCCTGTCCCTGTCCCCAGGGCTCTCCCACCATCGCTTGCCCACTGCCAGTTCTGCTTTTCCTTTTTGGGATTGTTTGGCACTAAATCCCATTTTTGTAACTGCCTGGCTGCTGGGTTTCTCCAGCTGATGGATGAGGAAGGATTGTGACAACTCAGAAATCAGCTCAGAACCGGAAACCTGATGGCAAAATGCAGTTGGTGTCTGTCACAGAAGTGTCATGAAAGTGGGGTTTATTCCACAGGGAATGGCATTAAGAGTTCCAAAAGGAATATTGGAACTGTTTTCAGGAGGAGTTGGGCAGTCCCACGGAGCAGGAATCCCTCAGTGTGATGCTGAAGGACGTGGGATGAGAAGGATGAGCAAATCCAGAGGAGGCCACGGAGCTGCTCTGGAGCCAGGCTGGGAGAGCTGGGAATGTTCACCTGGAGAAGGGAAAAGGCTCCAGGGAGAGCTCAGAGCCCCTGGCAGGGCCTGAAGGGCTCCAGGAGAGCTGCAGAGGGACTGGGGACAAGGGATGGAGGGACAGGACACAGGGAATGGCAGAAGGCAGGGATGGATGGGATGTTGGGAATTGGGAATTGCTGTCTGGGAGGGTGGGGAGGGCTGGGCTGGAATTGCCAGAGCAGCTGTGGCTGCCCCTGTCCCCAGGCCAGGCTGGACATTGGGAGGTGTCCAGCTTTGCTTGGGGAAAGGCTTGGAATGCTGCAGGGTGGGTGAAGAGAGGGAAAATCCTGATTGAAACATTGCCCACCCTCCTTTTCCTTCGGCGACTCCTGAAAACTCATCTTTCCTCATGGATCTCCTGCCCTGAACCACGGAGAGACATTCCCTGCGGGAAAACAGTTCCTCCAAGAGCTTTTCCTCTGCTCCCTGTCCTCCCCTCACCTCCTTGCTGAACGCCAGGGCTGCCAGCACAGCCTGCACCTGCTCCTGTCTGCAGGAAAAACCATCCGAGGCCATTTCCAGCCCCCGAGGGAAACAAACAACAAACTTGTCCCAGTGAGGAGCAATCCCAGCTTTCCCCCGGGAACTGCTCCATGTCTCCAGCCCTGACAAGCCTGGTAGGAATCAGTTCAAATCTGGGACTTTCACAGGAACCAAAGCACTGCTTTTGGCTGTTTTGAAGGATTTAATAGCTCCTGCCAGGTGGGACAGGCAGACATGGGAAGAGCTTTTTCCACAGGGAAAAAATTCCACAGGAAAGGAAAAATTATTTTATGCTTCAAGAAAAAGAAGGAAAAAATAAGAAGTAAAAAATGAAAAGAAAAAAATAACAACGGCTTAACAAAACATTCCCAACATTAATAAAACATTATTGATTCTCAGTTATGTCCTTGTGTGCCACAGCAGGTTCTGAGCTCAGGAAAACTCCCAGGGGACATGGAGCACTGTGAAATCATGGACCAAACTGGGAAAAAGGCGTTGTTCCAGGAAGGAAAACACAGTTTATAGGGAAAGGCTCCTGCCTGCAGCCAGGATCCTCCTCCTGGATTTTCCTGCTCACCTGCCTTGTGGCTTCTCAGCTGAGCTCAGGTGTAACAGAGCTTTGTGTGCATCAGGAAAATCCATCCAGCCTGGGCAGAGGAGCTGCTCCTGGGCCTGCTTGGATCCAAGGCTTTCCCGGCTGCTCCCTGCTGAGATAAGGAGCAGGGCCCGCGAGGGCAGGGACAGCTGATAAGGAAGGCTCTGTCCCTGTCCCTTCAGAGCCCCAGTCCTCATCTCCTGTGGCATTTTGCGGTGCCTGGCACTGAGGCAGCCAATGGCTCCTTGAGGCTCCCTGGATTTATGGATGCTGTTACTGAAACAGCACAGGGGACAGCAGGGACAAGGCCATCCATTAAAATAAAGAATTCCAGGGGCAATGCCATAAATCCAGAGCCTGCCTGCAGCTCGGGGTCACATTTGAGTAACAGTGCCCAAGGCAGTGAGGTCCCACCAGGAATTCCTCTGTCCCCATCCCACTCACAGCTCCAGCTCCCCCGAAATTTCGATCCTGATTCTCCACTCTCAGATTAGGAGGAGAAAAAGCCCCAAAGCTTTGCTCAGGGATGGATTTTGGCAGGGTTTCCCCTTTCCAACCCAGATATTTATTGCCACAAACTCGCAGGTTCTTAGTTATCCCTGAGCTGTCTGTTCCGCTGTCAAGAGGAGCTGGAATTAGCCACAGGCTCAAAAAATAAACCCCAGGTTTTGGGGAACAGGGACCCAGCAGGCACTGGGCACGTGGGATTTGTTTCCATGAGCCATCCATCTCCAAAGATTGAGGAGAAAATATGAATTTGGTGGTTTTCTTCCCCAAAGATGGAGGGAGAGCCCAGGAGCAGGGAGCAGCTGGAAACTCGGAATCATGGGATTGTTCAGGCTGGAAAATGATCTCTGAGAACATTGAGCCCAACCGCCCTGTGTCCCCAAGTGCCACATCCACTTTGAAATCCCTCCAGGAATGGGAATTCCACCCTGCCCTGGGCTGGACAGCTCTTTCCAGGCAGGAATTCTCACTGATATCCAACCTGAGCCTCTCGGGCACCACGTGAGGCTGTGTGCTCTGGTCCTACCACTCGGGCAAAGGTGAGTGAGCCACATGGGCAGGACAGGGCCTTTGTCACCAGCTGTGCCAGGCTGTCACCAGCTGTGCCAGGCTGTCACCAGCTGTGCCAGGCTGTCACCAGCTGTGCCAGGCTGTCACCAGCTGTGCCAGCCACCCTCTCCCAGCAGGTGCTGCTGTGGCACAAGGAGAGCCCTGGAGGGCTCAGCCTCTTCCCGAGGCATCCCAGGGCTCCTGCAGCTCCAGAGGTGCTCCAGGGGAAGGGCAGCTCTGTCCCTGCTTTGCAGGATCAAAAGTTACCTAAATCCTAAATGGAAATGACAGATGTCCCCTTATTCGTGTAGAATAAAAAGTTCCTTAAACAACAAATATCTCCTATTCCTGCAGAATAAGAAGTTCCTTAAATGACAAATGTTCCTTATTCTTGCAGAATAAAAAGTTCCTTAAATCTTAAATGGAAATGGCAAATGTTCCCCTATTTCTGCAGGATAAAAAGTTCCTTAAATCCTAAATGGAAATGGCAAATGTCCTCTTATTCCTGCTGAATAAAAAGTTCCTTAAAAAACAAATATTCCCCTATTCCTGCAGGATAAAAAGTTCCTTAAACCCTTAATGGAAACAACCAGTGTTCCCCTATTCTTGCAGAATAAAAAGTTCCTTAAACCCTTAATGGACACAACAAATGTTCCCCTATTTTTGCAGAATAAAAAGTTCCTTAAATCCTAAATGGAAATGACAAATGCCCCCTTATTGCTGCAGAATAAAAAGTTCTTAAATCCTTAATGGACACAAGAAACGTTCCCCTGTTCCTGCACCGAGTGGCTTTAAAATCAGTTCCCACTCGCAGCAGTTTCCCGAAGTGGAGGGTGACACTCGGAGAACAAAAAGCTTCAGTGACACTCGAGTGGCACTGATTTTAGAGGCACTTTGGCACCCCAGGGGGTTGGGCAGGGGCCGTGGGTGAGAAGGTTCTGCTAATAAAATAAAATAAAAATAAAAATAAAAATAAAAATAAATTAAAAAATAAAATAAAATAAAATAAATAAAATAAAATAAATAAAATAAATTAAATTAAAAAATAAAATAAAATAAAAAATAAAATAAAAAAATTAAAATATAAAATTTAAAAATAAAATAAAATAAAAAATAAAATAAAAAATAAAATTAAAAAATTAAAAAATTAAAAAATTAAAAAAAATTAAAAAATAAAAAAATAAAATAAAAAATAAAAAAAATAAAAAAATAAAATGAAATAAAATGAAATAAAATAAAATGAAATAAAATAAAATGAAATAAAATAAAATAAAATAAAATAAAATAAAATAAAATAAAATAAAATAAAATAAAATAAAATAAAATAAAATAAAATAAAATAAAATAAAATAAAATAAAATAAAATAAAATAAAATAAAATAAAATAAAATAAAATAAAATAAAATAAAATAAAATAAAATAAAATAAAATAAAATATCTGAGGCAGCCTTGGCCTCCCCGGGCTGCTGGCTCAGCACCAGGTGGGGTGGCAGGAGGGTCACTGCTCTCCTGTCCTTTTCTGGTTTGTTCAGCTGCTCCCCAGGCAGACATCCCTGCTGCTGGAGACAATAAAACCAGGCTAGCCTCCTGTCACTCCACTGGAATTCCATGGGATCCATGATCCAGAACAGTCTAGAGGAGAACAGGGACAGGAGCCAACAGCTGTTTCCACAAAAAAACAAAGTTCCTGAGCTTCATGTGTTTATTTCTTGTGGATTCTGGGTGTTCTTAGTTGTACTCGAGCTCTCTGAAGTCCTGATGGAACCAATTCCAGCTTAATTAATGGATGAGACAGATTAATTAATTGCCAGAGAGCAAGAAGCTGCAGGGAAATCCTTCCGAGGGCTCTGAGTGACAGTTCCTGTTAAAATGTCCCTGCCCAGGGAGGCTGCATGGGCTTTATCTCTTCCCAAACTATTCCATGACTCCAGGACAATCAGTGGAGGTGGACCAGGGTGGCCTCACCATTCCTGAGCCCTTCCCTGGGGATTTCTGGGGCTGCTGTCACTTCTGGATCCCGAGGAGCCTGAAGGAAAACGTGGCCCTGGAGCGAAGTCTGTCAGTGCCATGGAAAAATCCTGGGGTGGTGTGGCCAGGCTGCTCCACAGGGATTCATCCCAAAAATTAGGATCAGGCAGGATCAAGATCATCCAGTCTGGGAAGGGCAGCAAGGGATCATGATTCCTGAAGGAGAATTCTGCTGGTTCTGGCTGTAAACTCTGGAATTGCTCGGCCTGCTTGGGATTTTTAGGGGGAATGTTCAGGAACATCGAGGAGTTGGTGCTGGAAGGGACCTGGAGGGGAGGGAAGAGCCCAGGGGAGATTTGCTGCTCCAGCCAAATGATTGGAAAAGCCAAGAAAAACTTAGGAGAATTTCCTTTATCACTTCCATGGCCTTTCATCCCCATGGAAGAGGGTCCATCAGGGCACTGGGGTAGAAGGGAAATGGAGAAAATGTCAGGAATTCCTGGCTGGATTTCACAGGGGCTTTCCCATCGTTCCAGTCCCTGTGTCCCCCAGGCAAGGAGCACCAGTCCCAATTCCAAAGGGAAAATCCATGTTCTTGGGGGCACAAACCATTCCTAACTGCACATGGGGACATGATATCCACCATGGATTTCATGGAATCACAGAATCAGATGGAAAAATGCTCCAAGATCACCAAGCCCTACCATCAATCAGCAGCACCACCACGGTCACCACTAATCCACAGCCTCAAGTGACACAGCCACACATTTTTTAAAAACTTCCAGGGATGGGGACTTCCCTGGACAGCCTTTCCCACTCTTTCTGAGCAGGAATTTTCCCTAATATCTAATTTAAACAATCTCTGAAGCTGTTTGCTTGGACTCCTTGGACTAAAGATCCTTGGACTAAAGATCTTGGACTCCTTGGACTAAAGATCTGCTCAGGCAGGGAAAGAATTCCGGGATCAGCGCTTGGAACACAACACCAAACCCCTAAAGCACCACCCTGCTCCGCAGGCAGTGGAAAGAGGAGCATTCCAAACCCAGAACATCCCAAACCCAGAACATTCCAAGTCCAGAGCATTCCAAACCCAGAACATTCCAAGCCCAGAACATCCCAAACCCAGAACATTCCAAGCCCAGAACATTCCAAACCCAGAATGCTCCAAGCCCAGAGCATTCCAAACCCAGAGCATTCCAAGCCCAGAACGTCCCAAGCCCAGAACGTCCCAAGCCCAGAACGTCCCAAGCCCAGAACGCCCCAAGCCCAGAACGTCCCAAGCCCAGAACGTCCCAAACCCAGAACGTCCCAAATCCAGAACGTCCCAAACCCAGAACGCCCCAAGCCCAGAACGTCCCAAGCCCAGAACGTCCCAAACCCAGAACGTCCCAAACCCAGAACGTCCCAAACCCAGAACGCCCCAAGCCCAGAACGTCCCAAGCCCAGAACGTC
This sequence comes from Acanthiza pusilla, assembly GCA_036630365.1. Lineage (NCBI taxonomy): Eukaryota > Metazoa > Chordata > Aves > Passeriformes > Acanthizidae > Acanthiza > Acanthiza pusilla. The sequence continues at coordinate 21,664,686 of JAXCHO010000029.1, read as the reverse complement.
CCAAACCCAGAACGTCCCAAACCCAGAACGTCCCAAGTCCACAATGTCCCAAACCCAGAACGTCCCAAACGCAGAACGTCCCAAGCCCAGAACGTCCCAAGCCCAGAATGTCCCAAACCCAGAACGTCCCAAGCCCAGAACGTCCCAAGCCCAGAACATTCCCAACCCAGAACATTCCAAGCCCAGAATGTTCCAAACCCAGAATGTGCAGAGCCAGCAGCAAATGAGGCAAATGAATTCCTGCAGGAGCTGTGCCGAGGAGCATCCATGGATAAGGAGAGCCATGGGATGAGGAGTCCATCCACTGCCCTCTGGAGAAGAATAAAGAGACTCTGCCACACAGAGGGAGTCTGCTCCCAGAAATCCTGCTGGAATCATCCCATGGAGGGTGGATTCATCCCAGGGAAATCAGAATTCCCAAGGGAATGGATTGCAGAGCAGGACAAGGCCTGGCCTGGCCCATTCCCTGCTGTGTGATGGAAGGGCTCCCAAGGATGGAATTACCAAGGAAAATCTCTGCACATTTAGCACAAAAACAGAACTGTAAAATACAAAGCTTTTTAACAAAATCCAGCATTTCCCCGTCCCTCCTGCTCCCTGCTCCTTCCCAAGATAAACTCCAAGGATAATGCCTCCCCAGTCCCATCCATTTGCTGCCACAACCAAAGGTCTCTCTCTTTTCCGGGGCTGTCTGTGAACGATCACTCTGGACGGCGCTTAAGGTCTACAAATATCTTAATTAGCCCACTAATTACCTCCCAAAGCCCACATCCTCGTTATGCAACGAGGCAGCAGCTGTGATTCCAATAAACATTCGGAGCTGGAATCAAGGTCCCTTTTATGTCTCATCAAAGCAGGAGCAGGATGACCAGAGGACTCCTGTGGCAGCACCAGATCAAGGCTGCAGGTCCTGACACAGCAGCCTGCAGCTGTAATTAATTCATTATTTAATAGAGAGCTGATTAGCTTGACAGGGAAGCCCTTTTCCCACTGCAGGGAGCATGCACAGCCTCACGTGGAGCAGTTCTCCAAGGTTTTCTCTGCCTGGATGTAGGAGACTTTATGGAAAGGCAAATTTATCCCTGGACAGGTTGGGATAGCTGAAGGTGGCCCTGGCCTTGGGCAGGATGGGCTTTAAGGTCCCCCCCCAACCCAAATAAATCCATGATTCCAGGAGATCTGGAGGTCTCCAGGCTGCCCTGAGCTGATCCAAATCCATGTCCGGCACCAGGATCTTCCCATCCTCAGGTGGCACAAGCTCAGCACATCTTCAGGCTCATCCTGAATTTATTTGGTGGATTTTCCACGTGGGATATGTGGCTGTGCCCACACGGGGTAGGAATGAGCCTCTGGAAAGGCTCCCTTAGGAAAAGAGGGATCAGCACCTCCTCCAGCCCTTCCCATGGCAGTTCAGAGCAGTGAAACCAGAAAATAAAGGAAAATATTCCCTGAAATAACAACTCTTCCCTGCACAGTATTTTCTCCAGGGGAAAGGTGGAAAGGGAATGAGCCAGAAGGGACAGATTCTGATTTTTGGGGATAAAGACAGTGGTAAAACCTGTCCTGAACAGAGCAGACCATCCCAATCCCAAAGCTTGCTCTTCCTGCTTCCCTCCAATATTTAAAGCAGAGAAAAAAAATCCCTTAGACTGACACAGTACTGATCCACCTCTTTTCTTCTTGCTTCCCATGAACTCACTTTAATGAGGTTTCTGTTGCTTTTTTAACATCTTGTTGCTTTTTCAGCATCTTCTGCCTCCAGGTTTCCATGACATGATCTCACATATCCCGAAAAACCCAGCACCATTTGCCCAGGGTGTGTTTTATGGCTGACAGGGCTTTTCCAGGGCACACATTCCACATCAGAGTCTTGATTCCCACTCTTCACTGACCTACTTTATGGAAATATGGGGGGGAGCAGCGAGGGGATTACTTCAGGTCCATTTATGTAAGATACTCAGGACATAAATCCGTGGTTTTCCTGCTCAAAATGTCAAGGGACAAAAATATTGCTGCTAAACAAAGGCAATGCCAAGTGTGTCAAGAGCCACACGTCCCTTCCCAACCTGCGGAGGGACGGGGATTTCATGGATTTTCTCCTTCCTCAGGATTTGACACAACCCCTCCTGCTCCTCTCAGCGACTCCAGGAAGAGGAAATTCCCTCCCATCCCAGACATCCTGAGCGATGTCAATAAATCCCTGCAAGTCCTGGTATTTGGGAAACGTGTTTGTGCCTGGGCCTTCTGTTGCTAATTAGCAGAGCAGTAATGAATCTTGATGAATCAGTAATGACCTTCAAAGCACTGCAACTATTTCAGCTTCCACTTGGCTGGGTAATGGAGTCATTCCAAGAGCAGAATTCCTTGGGAGATGCTAAAACAGGCTGAACCCAAACTCCACGTTTTCTTCACCCTCTCCTGATTTTCTGGAGCGTTCCAGGAGAGGAAATTTAAGAGGTGACAGAGTTCCTCACTTCCTTCACGGATTGTGGTGAGGGGATAGGGATGGACAACTAATGGATATTTCCAGGAAATCCCATCAGCTTTCCCAGGATTCCCCAGGAAGTGCCAGGAATTCAGTGGTTATTGATGCATGACAGCTCTGTTTGCCCCAGCTGGATGGGAGGTGACGAGGTTTGCATGGAATGGTCATCCATCACTGCAAACTTGGCCTTTCCCCAAGGGAAATCCTCCCAAAGCTTTTCCTGATAGCAAAATCATGGAAGCATGGAATGGTTTGGGTTGGGAGGGACCTTAAATCCACCCAGTGCCACCCCTGCCGTGGCAGGGACATCTCCCACTGTCCCAGGCTGCTCCAAGCCCCAATGTCCAGCCTGGCCTGGGACACTGCCAGGGATCCAGGGGCAGCCACAGCTGCTCTGGCAATTCCAGCCCAGCCCTCCCCACCCTCCCAGACAGCAATTCCCAATTCCCAAGATCCCATCCAGCCCTGCCCTCTGCCATGGGAAGCCATTCCCTGTGTCCTGTCCCTCCATGCCTTGTCCCCAGTCCCTCTGCAGCTCTCCTGGAGCCCTTCAGGCCCTGCCAGGGGCTCGGAGCTCTCCCTGTGTCCTTCTCCTCTCCAGGTGAACATTCCCAGCTCTCCCAGCCTGGCTCCAGAGGAGCTCCAGCCCTGGAGCATCTCCAGGGCAAAAAATGATCCAACAGGGAACTTCCCGAGGCTTCTGTGGTTTAAACAAAGCAACTCAGCCCTGACCAAGGGTCACGGATTCAGAGGATGAGTTGGGTTGGAAGAGACTTCAAAACTCATCCCATCCCACCCCTGCCATGGCAGGGACACCTCCCACCACCCCAGGCTGCTCCAAACCCCATCCAACCTCAGCAATCCTCCTGGTGGAGGAGGGAGATAACCCCACTCTGGTTATCCACCCTTTTCCTGTAGTTGCACTGTTTTAGAATCTTTCTGTTCTTTCTCACAGAGAATAGAGATAAGCTGCATTCTTTTACTTTCTTAATCTCTGTGTTTGGTATCAGGTGTTATTTGGCTGTGACCAATGGTTTTAGGAGGTGGATTCTTTGCTGACCAATAGTTGCTAGATTATTAATGGATATACAAAGAGGTTTCTTGTAAATAAAGTTTCTCCTTTCACCATCTTGGTTTCGTCTGCCTGAATTCTCTGCTAGCTCCTGCAATCCTCAGGAGATCTAAAGCCATATTTTCCCACGAGGAAAGGAAAACCACGGGATGGCTCCACCCCACCAAACCCACCCCGAGGACCCCCCGCTCACCTGTGCTGCTGGAGATGTTGACATCGATGCTGATGTCCGAGATGCCTCCTCCCTTCAGGGACGCCACGCACGTGTAGGTCCCGAAATCGGTGAACTTGAGGTCGATGATGTCCAGGTTGGTGGTGCCGGGGGACACGTCGGGGTCGGTCTGGGTGATCACCATGCGCTCCGAGCTCCGCAGGGGCCGCCCGTTCTTGAACCAGCTGAAGGTGAGCTCCTCCGACGGGATGGCTTCCACCTGGCACGAGATCTTCACCTCCCGCCCGATCTGGATGTTGTCGTCCTTGTGGTACGGGTCGGGGGTGATCCAAAAGCGTCCTTTTTTTAAGGCTGAAAGGCAAAAAAAAGAAGGGTTTGTTATGAGAAAGTGCAAATTTGGCTTCGCTTGCCATGGAGGTCTAAATATGAATTGAACAGGATCTGCTCTGTCCACTCCTTCCACGGGTGGTGAAAATGTTCATTCAGACTCGATTTTGTTAATTCAGACTCAATTTTGTTAAGTCAGACTCAATTTCCTTAATTCAGACTCAATTTTGTTAATTCAGACTCAATTTTGTTAATTCAGACTCAATTTTGTTAAGTCAGACTCAATTTCATTAATTCAGACTCAATTTTGTTAATTCAGACTCAATTTTGTTAATTCAGACTTAGTTTTGTTAATTCAGGCTCGATTTCGTTAATTTAGACTCAATTTTGTTAATTCAGACTCAATTTTGCTAATTCAGACTCAATTTTGTTAATTCAGACTCAATTTTGTTAAGTCAGACTCAATTTCCTTAATTCAGACTCAATTTCCTTAATTCAGACTCAATTTTGTTAATTCAGACTTAGTTTTGTTAATTCAGGCTCGATTTCGTTAATTTAGACTCAATTTTGTTAATTCAGGCTCGATTTCATTAATTCAGACTAGATTTTGTTAATTCAGACTCAATTTTGTGAATTCAGATTCAATTTTGTTAATTCAGACTCAATTTTGTTAATTCAGACTCGATTTCGTTAATTCAGACTCCATTTTGTTAATTCAGACTTGATTTCATTAATTCAGACTCAATTTTTTAAATTCAGGCTCAATTTCCTTATTTCAGACTCAATTTTGTTAATTCCCTAGCTCCTTGGACAAAACAAGTCTTTGGGACTTGCAAACTCCACACTGAAGGAGCACTCCCACAGCCTGGAAAATAATTAACACTTCCACACCTTGGAAAAAAAAAGTTCACATTTATTTATTTTTTAATTTTTTTAATAATCAGGCTGTCTTTTAAAAGTGGGGGAAAAAATCCTAAAATCGAGGTATTTACTCCCAGTCCCACTGGGTGGAAGAGACTTCTTCCATTGAGGAAGGCAACAATTTTCAGGAGAGAACTTTGGTATTTTTGCAGGAAAAGCATAATTTTGGATGCTGCTCCTTAGTTCCGAACAGATATTAAAGTATCCAACTGGCTGATTTTATTTATTTATCGCTTCATTTATTTACATTATTCATTCACTTATATTTATATAAGAAAGTTCCGTGGCTTTAATCAAGATGGAATTTTTTGCACTTCTCTTTACTGAGCATCTCTCCTTCCCGTGGGAAAGCCTCGGCCAATTCCCAGGAATCAGCACTAACTCCAACTTGGAGTCACGAGGATGAACCAGTTGGAAACTGCCAGAGAATTCAACTCCGAGCTTTTTTTGTTTGGAAATAACAGCACAAACAATGCTTACACACACAAAAACCCCTCGATATTTGATGCAGATCACTTTCAGGCAGCGGAAAACCAAAAAAGAACTCGATGGGCACGACCAGAGTGACGTTTCAGCCCAAATTAGTTGCTCATAACCTCAATAAACTATTTTTATTTCTGGATTTTCAGCACTTTCTCCTTCCTAGCGCTGAACAAAGTCTGGCAGGGAAGTCAGGGTAACTTTCCTTTGTTAGGGTGAGTGGTGAAGTGACAACTCCAAGGTAAGAAATGGGGGCAGAACCTCCAAATTTGGGTCAAAGCTGTTTTTGCAGGAGGTTGGAACTCGATGATCTTTGAGGTCCCTTCCAACCCAGCCCATTCTGGGATTCTGGGTTGGATGAGGTCTCCAAAATCCCTTCAGACCTTCCTGATTTCCACCACCTTGGGAACACCTGAGTTGAGCCTGGTACGAACCCACCAGGAAAAGAAAAATGGATTTTTGAATCATTTTCTCCATCCAGCAATCCCATAAAACAGGGGCTTGGATTATCCTCATCTGTGGGTTCCATTTCCTGGTATCTCCCCATAAAATCCAAGGAAATTGAACCACGCCATGGATTTTGTCTCGGCTTTTCCGTGTGTTACATTTGAGGCATCACTGAGAGGTTTCCATGGAACAGGACACAGAAATAAAACAGAAATTAAAGGTTAAGGGATTTTTACACAGGCAGAGTGACAGGACACAGCGGGTGATTTTAAACTAAAAGAGGAGAGATTTGGATGGGATCTTGGGAAGGAATTCCTGGCTGGAGGGTGGGGAGGGCTGGGATGGAATTCCCAGAGGATGGAATTGCCCCTGGATCCCTGGCAGTGTCCCAGGCCAGGCTGGACATTGGGGCTTGGAGCAGCCTGGGACAGTGGGAGGTGTCCCTGCCATGGCAGGGGTGGAATTAAATGATATTTTAAATCATTTCCCACCCAAACCACTCCAGGATTCTCTGATTACCCAGGAAAATGTGGGAGATGCTGCTGCAGACCCTTCCCAGCAGGGATTTGGGAACATCACCGACACACAGAGCTACAAAACAGCAGCAAATGTGCAAATAAATCTGGAGCTGCTCTTTGAGACTCAGCGAAGTGCCAGCCTTGCTCCAAAGAGGCCCCAAAGAACGAGGATGTGATCAAACAGCCCAAGATGAAACAACTTTTGTCCTCAAACTCTTCACAAACAGTCCCTGCCCTCCCTCATTAATTCCATTTTCAAAGTATTTCAGGATCTCAAGCAAGGCCTATTTGCATTCATCAGGTTCAGTTGTTCCTTCCCACCCCCTCCCTGATCAACCCCAAATTTTCCTTTAACTCCAGAATGTTCCTGTCTCACCAACTTCCACTAAATTCATAAAGTTCTGCACCATTTGCAGGCTCTGACACGAGAATTATGGACCCCTGGCTGCTTCCCAGGTGGATCCAAGACACAGGGAACGCCTGGATTTGGGGTGGCTGATGGTTCTGGCTGTGTCCAGCCTGTGCCAATGGCCCCATGGAGCAGCAAATCTGCAAATCTCTGATTTGAACCTTCACCCTTTTCTTGCCACAGCTCCTCTGGGATCTGAGCTAAAGATCTGCTCCAAAGTTCTGCCTCCTTTTCCTACCTTGGAGTTGGTACTTTCCACTCACCCTGACGAAGGAAAGTCACCCTGACTTCCCTGCCAGACTTTGCTCAGTGCTAGGAAGGAGAAAGTGCAGAAAACCCAGAAATAAAAATAGTTTATTGAGGTTATGAGCAACCAATTTGGTTGCCACCCGAGGTGCAGGCTCTGTGCCAGCCCCAGAGGAGGTGTTGGGGAATTTTGGTTCTTCCCGTTCCTGTTTTGTCCACAGTTTTGTTTTGACCCATCACAGTGAACGAGAGGAGAATGTCACCCAGGCAGGTGAGGAGCCGTGAATGGTCTTGGAGCAGATGTTGGAGGTTTGGAGAGCTCAGAATCCAGACTGGAACTTGTTCCTGAGCACCCAGAATGGCAATTTTCCCAAGTAGATTCCAATATTTTCACATCCAGCCCCACCTCACTTCCAGGACCCTCCAAAATCACTGAGATTCTGTGATTCACTGACATCCTCTGGGTCAGACAGGCCAGGAAACCCTTCCTGGGGCCCAGGGGTTCCTGATCCCTTCCTGTTTCCTTCTCACATGTGGGAAAAAGAGTTTGTGATTCTGGGAAAGATCCTCCACCTTCTTTTTAAGGCCAATGGCCTGGGGACACACAGCAAGGAAATGGCCAAAGATCACAGAATTCCAGGATGGATTGGGTTGGATTGGATTGGATTGGATTGGATTGGATTGGATTGGATTGGATTGGATTGGGTTGGATTGGGTTGGAAAGGACCTCAAGGATCACCCAGTGTCACCCCTGCCACGGCAGGGTGGAATTGGATGGGATTTAGGATCCCTTCTAACCCCAACCAGTTTGGGATTCCACGATAAAGGATGAAACAACGAAATCTGTTCCATGGTGAGAGCCCTGCCATCCCTGTTTATTTTTATGTGGAATTCCAGCCTAAATGGATCCCTTCACTACCCAAAAATCTCATTCCTGGTGAAGTAAAACCCATCAGAGTAGAAATTCTCTGATATTTCAGCAGGAACTTGTCCACTGCTATCAAATCAAGAGAAGCAAAATCAACGTTCTGATCCCGAGCTCCGAAGAGACACCAAATCTTTGTTTATTTTGGCTGAGGGCTACAAAGCTGGGTCTGTCTTCAACATTCTCCAGGATATCTCCTTAAACTCCATTATCCGAGGAGCTACAATTTAACAACTGTCCAAAAGATCTTTTTCCCTGCTGATTATCCCAGTGTGGTCATTAAACGTCATTCTGCGAGACGAAAATGCATTTTGACACTGGTTTGTGGATAAAGAACAGTGAAAACTCGGATTTGTTATTGCCAAAAATTCTCATTTGCTGTCATGGAGCAGGAAAATATTGGAGAGGAAAATAACAGAGAGAAAATTACAGATTTCTGGTTTGATTGTAAAACTTAATTATAAATAGAAGAGCAAAACCACATCCCAAATAACAGAGTTTGTGGATATCAGCTCTGCAGAGTGAAAGGGAAGCACAGAATCCTGGAATGGCTGGGGCTGGAAGGGACCTGAAATCCCACCCAGTGCCACCCCTGCCATGGCAGGGACACCTCCCACTGTCCCAGGCTGCTCCAAGCCCCAATGTCCAGCCTGGCCTGGGACACTGCCAGGGATCCAGGGGCAGCCACAGCTGCTCTGGCAATTCCAGCCCAGCCCTCCCCACCCTCCCACACAGCAATTCCCAATTCCCAAGATCCCATCTGTCCCTGTGAAGCCATTCCCTGTGTCCTGTCCCTCCATGCCTTGTCCCCAGTCCCTCTGCAGCTCTCCTGGAGCCCTTCAGGCCCTGCCAGGGGCTCTGAGCTCTCCCTGTGTCCTTCCCTTCCCCAGGTGAACATTCCCAGCTCTCCCAGCCTGGCTCCAGAGCTCCAGAGGAGCTCCAGCCCTGGGAGAATTTCCATGGCCTCCTCCAGAACTGCTCCAACACAGCCACACCTTCCTTGTCCTCAGAAGCTCAGACCTGGATGCAGCTCTGGTCATAAGGACCAGACTGGGTTGGCAGGAAATACTAATTAAAACAATAAATTAATAATTATTACAAGTAATTAAAATAATTAATTAAAGTAATTTAAAAACCATTAAAAACAGTGTAATGAAATAAATAGTCAAAGTTCTTAGGGAGGACACCCCAACTCTCGAAATTCAAATTCCTCAAATTGAGCATTTGGAATTGTGGAATCGTTCAGATTGGAAAAGTCCTCTGAGGTCACCAAGGCCAACCATCAACCCCATGATCACCACCAGAGCCAAGTCCTCAGCTGCCACATCCACTCCTCTGGGGCACAATTCCAGGATTGTGACTCCATCCCATCCCTGAGCAGCTCGTTCCCATTCTTTCCAGTCCACGAGGAAAGGCCTCTCTGAGCTAACTGAGAAAACGCTGCTTCCCGAACATTCCCTTCTCATCCCCAGACAGGCTCGAAGCAAATTCCTGCTAAAAAAAGCCCCACGTTGCCAGCGTTTCACCAGCAGCTCGTTTCGCTCCTGTCAACACGGTTTGAGCTGCGAGTTTTTTTAAATCCTGAACTTCCAGCAGCTCTCCGAACAATTAAGATGTCAAGCGTCTTCTCCTAAAGCATCTCCAAACTTTTTAATATCAAGTCATTATTTGGCACTTCCAGGGCCAGATGCATTCCCACTTCCAATTTAAATGCAAATCCCACGGAGAGACTTCAGGTTTTTGTCTCTACTTTTAGAAAATGCTGCTAATTTTGAGAAGTAAAAAGGATTTATTATTCCGGGTGGCAGGTGCCTGTTTTTGGCTTAATTAGCTCGCGGTTCCTTCAGCGCTGCTCTTTGGAAGGAGGGGGAGGTTTGGACTCCTTGGAATGAGGGAAAATTTCAGTTTACAACTTGCTCCAAATCTGATCCATTCAAGAGATGAAGGCGAGATCAAAGGGGGAGAAGCACAGCGTGGTTCCTCTTTGAACTGCTTTTAGAAGGAAAGGCTGCGCGGAAATCGGCAGCATCGGGAGAGCAGAGATTGGGGCTGGGAATAGATGGTCTTTTAGGTCCCTTTAATATCCCTTTAAGATCCCTTTAGGATCCCTTTAAGATTCCTTCAAGATCCCTTTAATAACCCTTTAATAACCCTTTAATATCCCTTGAAGATCCTTCCAGGATCTCTTTAATATCACTTTAAGATTCCTTCAGGATCCCTTTAAGATCCCTTCAAGAGCCCTTTAAGATCCCTTTAAGATCCTTTAAAAAACCCTTCAAGATCCGTTTAAGATCCCTTTAATATCCCTTTAAGATCCCTTTAAGATTCCTTCAAGATTCCTTTAAGATTCCTTCAAGATCGCTTTAAAATCCCTTTATGATCCCTTTAAGATTCCTTCAAGATCCCTTTAAAATCCCTTTATGATCCCTTCAAGATCCCTTTAATATCTGTTTAAGATCCCTTTAATATCCCTTTTAAATTCCTTTAAGATCCCTTTCATATCCCTTCAAGATCCTTTTAATATCCCTTTAAGATTCTGTCAAGATCCCTTTAAAATTCCTTTAAGATGCCTTCAAGATCCTTTTAAAATCCCTTTAAAAACCCTTTAATATCCCTTTAAGATCCCTTTAATATCCCTTCAAGATCCTTTCAAGATCCCTTCAAGATCCCTTTAAGATCCTTTCAATATCCCTCTAAAATCCCTTTAAGATCCCTTTAAGATCCCTTCAAGATCCCTCTAAGATCCCATTAAAATCCCAACACAAGCCATTCCACGATTCTTAACAGGTTCCTAGAAATCTCCAGGAGGGATTGACCTCTGGAGGTTCCTCCTCCAATCTCCAGCTCCCACCAGAGGTTCCTCCTCCAATCTCCAGCTCCCACCAGAGGTTCCTCCTCCAACCTCCAGCTCCCACCAGAGGTTCCTCCTCCAATCTCCAGTTCCCACCAGAGGTTCCTTCTCCAACCTCCAGCTCCCACCAGAGGTTCCTCCTCCAACCTCCAGCTCCCACCAGAGGTTCCTCCTCCAATCTCCAGTTCCCACCAGAGGTTCCTTCTCCAACCTCCAGCTCCCACCAGAGGTTCCTCCTCCAACCTCCAGCTCCCACCAGAGGTTCCTCCTCCAATCTCCAGCTCCCACCAGAGGTTCCTTTTCCAATCTCCAGCTCCCACCAGAGGTTCCTCCTCCAACCTCCAGCTCCCACCAGAGGTTCCTCCTCCAACCTCCAGCTCCCACCAGAGGTTCCTCCTCCAATCTCCAGCTCCCACCAGAGGTTCCTCCTCCAATCTCCAGCTCCCACCAGGTTTCCCAAGGCTTGAAGACCTCCAGGGATGGAAACTTCCCAAGCTCCTGCCCTCAGTTCCCAGTTTGGGAAAACCAGGAGCTGTCCCAGTGGTGCCACTGGGTTTGGGGACAGAAATTGCTTTGTCCTTCTGTTTTTCCTCATGGAATGCTGATTCCTCCCTGATTTTAAGGAGATACAGATGATGGATCATGGATGAGATCCCAACACATCACGGTGGACACGTGAGGGTGGAATTCCAAAAACAGCAGCAGTTTGACCAAGAAGAATCAGGGACAACTTGGCAGCTGGAATTTTGTTGTTTTTAAAATCCCAAGCAGAAGAAGAGGGGGGAAAAGCCAAAATATTTCCTATGCTCCAAAATCCCAGCTTGCCAAGACATGGATGCATAGTGGGAGCTCGGGGTTGCCCCATCCCACAGGAAAATGGGAATTCAGGAATCTCATCACGAGCCAGACAAGAATTGGGATGGAAACGAAACCCTTCAGAGAAGCTGCCACAACCCCCAGTGGGCTGCGCACTTGCCAAACAAATTACAAATCCTTGGAATGTTGCAGAGCTGGGTGTTTTCCAGGGCCTTTACAAAGTTAAATTCTTGTGCCAAAGCTGTCCAAAAAAAAAAAAAAAAAAGAGCCTTGCTGAGTTTTCCTGCCCCAAAGTGATACATTGGAAATCCTCCCTCTTTTCTTTGTACGTGAAACTCAGCCATTCTCCCAATCCCAAAGAAATCGTCCTGTTCCCAAGGTTTTCCCAAGGTTTTCCCACAGGATCATCCCTGTTCCTGCTCCTGGGGGGGCTCAGGAGGTTTATTGGAGTTCAGGATTTTGTCAGAGCCTGGATTTCTTCCCACATGGGATGCATTTCCCTTCAACGTTTTTTCTCCCACAATTCAATGCTTTAAAATACATCAGGATCCTACAAAACTTCCCAAAATGTGTCAGGCTGGGCAGAGACCTAAAATTCCAAGTCCAAGCTGCTCGACACAGCAGGAAAAGCATCTTAAAACACATTTCAAGGGCAGCAAAGTGCCTCGGTGCCATCAGAACAGACCACTGTGAACTCATCCTTCTCCTCTTGGTTTCCTCCCCCTTCCAGAGCAGAAAAACTTGGAAAAATTCAATTTTTCCTCTGCCAGAAAGAAAATGTTATTGAAACTTCCCAGATTGTATCATGTGCTGTCAGCCAGGATCTAAAACAATATCAAAGTACAGCACCGAACCCTGCCAAAATCAATTATCAGCTTTAGGAATCAATAACTTTTTGTCAAGAATAAGAATAACCTTCATCCTTCCCCCAGTGGAATCCCAAAGTGGTTGAGGCTGGAAAAGAGCTCCAATGCCATCGAGTCCAGGCTGTGTCCTTGTCCCCAGCCCAGAGCTCTGAGTGCCACCTCCAGGAATTCCTTGGGCACCTGCAGGGATGGGCACTGCAAACCTCCCTGGGCAGCCCTGCCAGGGGCAGACAAAAAGGGACCAAGCAAATCCCATCTCCTCAAATCCCTTCTCCTAAATCCTTCCAGACTCGTGGAGCCCAACAGACTCCTGGCGATGTCCTCCAGAGCAGCAAACTCCCTTAAAAATCAAATTCCCAATCACAAAAATTGTGGGAAGTCCTAATGAAAGGGCGGAAGGATCAATAAACCATTGGCATTTTTATAGGAAAGCCTTTTCTGAGCTCATCCATGATCCTCCAGCTGGGGAAGAGCCCACAGGTCTGAGTCTGCTCTGGCAGAAAATAAAAACAAATGGACCTCTTCAACTCCAAAGCTCCACTTTTTCCACATCCATTCCCAGAGCTGTAAACTTTTAGGGAGCACGCTGGGAACTGATGGCTGTGGGAACACTGTGGATGTGCTGTGAGGTCAGGTTTGGTGATTAAAACCTTTTAAAATCCCACCACGGAGGGCATTTCTCCGTGGAGGAGATGTCTGTGGACATTTGCTGAGGTATTTGGATTTCTCTGGTCAGGAAATAAGATGGAAAATCAGAATTATTAAGGTTGGAAATTATTATTAAGGTCGGAGATCTTTGGTGTTATCCCACCAAGGCCACCACAGACCCAAATCCTGAAATTTATTCAATTCTCTCGCTGGGAGCCCTTCCCAGGACACAGAGAGGAAAAGAAGGATGGAAAAAGGCTCCTTCTGCCATTTTCATGGAAAACCCAACATTTCAGGATCTTAGAATTCCTGACCAGTCCCAGCTGATTCCAGGCAGTGACCACAATGCCAGACCCACATCCCTGCATTTATTCCGTGCTGCTTCCTGGGAGCCCTTCCCAAAATACAGAGACAAAAAGCAGGATGGAAAAAAGGTCCTTCTGCCAGTTTCCATGGAAAACCCAACATTTCAGCATTTTAGAATTCCCAGCCAACCCCAGAGGACTCCAGGCAGTGACCACAAGTCCAGATGTGCCATCACTCCTGACAAGGTGACCTCCAGGGTGACGACTGTCACTGCCGCCACCAAACCCAAATTCCACCTCTGGGATAAAATTCCAGAGCCTTTCCCAGGCTCTGGCACTGGGAAGGAGCTCGTGGGGGCCCTGCCCACATTATAATTGATGGAATGTGGGGACATTCCGGAGGTGCTGATGTCCAACCAGCCTGAATTTTATCCTTTACTCCTCTAAACCCCCACGGGAAATTCCTAAAGAAAAGCTCTGGGATAAAGAGCAGGAAAACAGAAGGGGAAGCAGGTGTGCCAGAACAATATCCTAGGATTCTTATTTTTTAAAAAATCTATTAAAAAGGCAACAAAGGTTAATTTATTTCCCAATCTGAGTTTCTTCCATTTTTATTCCTTAATTTATTTTTTTTTTTAGCAGCCACTCCTACAATTCGCACACAGTTTTTAAAGCCATAATCCAGAGGTACTTCCAGCAATCCTGACCTTAAACTGGATTTCCCAGGAGTGCTTTTTGTTCGGGAAAAGCTTTTGTGCTGCTGTTGAGCACAGGTCATTATTTTCTATTTCAACTGACAGGGAATCCCACCCCTTGGAAAAATTAACTCCAAGGATGATGTTTCCACTTCCCAGAAGGTGAAAATCACCCAGGCAGAGTCAAATGGAACTAAAAAGGTGTTGCTGTTACAATGGAAAAGAAGGAGGGCTCTGGATAAAGATGGGAATGGGAGACGTTGCTCAGGAGGGAATAAATGGAGCAGGGATGAGGTGGAGTCCACATCCCTGGAGGGATTCCAAAGCCCTGTGGATGTGGCACTTGGGGACATGGGGCAGTGGTGGCCCTGGCAGAGCTGGGAAAGGTTGGACTCCATGGTCTCAGAGGGCTTTTCCAACCCCAACAATTCCATGATTCCATGATTTTCACGCACGCTGACATCCTTCCCGTGTCCTTCAATGCTCCCGACTTTAAGCCCTGGAAAACATTTCTGTGGCTCTCCCTGTGTCCCAAACTGCTGGGCACGTGTCCTTCAAGGACATTATCCAGCATTTTTCTCTCTTGCTGGATGGAGGAGCCACCATGGAATCACAGAATCCTGGAATGGTTTGGGTTGGGAGGGACCTCAAACCCACCCAGTGCCACCCCTGCCATGGCAGGGACACCTCCCACTGTCCCAGGCTGCTCCAAGCCCCAATGTCCAGCCTGGCCTGGGACACTGCCAGGGATCCAGGGGCAGCCACAGCTGCTCTGGCAATTCCAGACCAGCCCTCCCCACCCTCCCAGACAGCAATTCCTAATTCCCAATATCCCATCTGTCCCTGTGAAGTCATTCCCTGTGTCCTGTCCCTCCATCCCTTGTCCCTCTCCCTTTTGAAGTCAGGTATGGGTGGTCAGCACAAAAAAATGAAAATATCCAGAAAAATACCCAGAAAAAAAAAATCACAGGGATGCTCCATTCATGGAATGAAGCACATCCAGGAAAAGCACACACAGGAATTTAGAGAAATTTAAAGGGAAAAAAATTCATCCGAGCCCTGCTGATGCTTTGAGGCAACTGAGCATTCCTTTCTGGGTCAGATGAGGGGATTATTGTCTAATCCTGGGATTCAGGGTGCACCTGACAGAAGATGTGAACTCCATCTACCAAATGCTTCTCCTGCTTGGCTTAGAAGTTTCTATTTCCAGCAAATTCTCTTCTCTCCTCAGCTGCTGTGTGAAAATCCTGATCCACAATGACAAAACGAGGCAAAGGAGAGAGAGAAGTGGGGGAAATGCTGGGAAATAAGTACAAAAAGTCAATCAAAACCCTGCTTTTCTCCCATATTTCACTCCTCAACTCAGCATCACTTTCACCAAAGATAAATCCAAGACTGGAATAAAGAATTTTTTTCCTTCTAAAGGAGAGTTTTTCTCATTTAACAGAAATAATAAAGGGGAAATCATAGCGCTGGGGCTAGGAAGGAGCTGAGCTTCATTTACTGAATGGGTTCTTCTCATTGTGGTCTCTTCTCAGCATTACCAGGGCCACACAGCAGAGAGGAAAAAGGAAAAAAAACACCTCGAGTGTTTTAACGATTCTTTGTTCAACATCTTGCAGCTCCCAGGCATCGCCTCCTATAAATAAAACTGTGAGGGGATATTATTGTGATTATTATTATTCTGCCATGACTCATGGAATTTGTCTGCAGGGATTTAGGGACTTGGTTTTTCCTCTGGAATCGCTGGTGCTGTCTGCTGGGTCAATGAAAACACTGAGTTCCTTTTCACACTGAGTTCTTCCTCTCCTTTTCCTTGTTCCAAGCTGATTTTCACTCCCACCTCCCCTTCCCAACCTCATCCCCATGAAAATCCCAGCCAATTAACGTTCCTGAACTGAGGAATGACAACAAAACCCTGGAGCCAAATGTCAGAAATTCAAATGCAAACACAATATTCCGACTAAATCCGTGGCCAGCTCCTGATCCACTGCTGCAGACCCAGGCTGATCCAATGCTCCCTCCCTGACCCCAGGACAGAAATAGCTCCAATTCCTCATCCTGCTGCAGAGCAGGAGATGTTGGGCAATGAGAAGTGAGCAGGGGTTGTGACTCCTGTGAAATATTCCCACTCTGGCTCTTTATCCATCCATTTTTCACGAGGCTGATTATTCACAGGTTATTATTTTGAGTTCCTGCGGCTCGGAGTTGATGTTTCACTGCCATTCCCAGGTTAGATGATGGAAAATGAGGTTCAGATGAACTGTTTGGTTCAGGGAGGTGAATCCTCTCTGATGATGCCGATCAGCCAATCCAACTCTCTGTCCAAACCAACTGCCCTGCCCCTGGAATTTTCCAGAAGGGGATAAACATGCAGGGAGAGATTCCCTCCACCTGGCAGCAATTGTTGTGCAAGCCCTCTCCTCTTATTTTCACCTCGGACAGACATTTTTCCTGGAATTGAAGCACAGGGATCAATGTGAAGCTCTCCCGCAGGGGGAAAATTCCCAGCCTTCATTTCAGCAACAGCTTCGGATGATGAGGAGGAAGGAAAGGGTGAGGGAGGCAATGGCACGTCCAGGAGCTCAGAATGCATCCCAAGGCCTTTGGGGATCATTTCGGAGGGATCATCCCTCCCCTGAGCTGGGAGGGTCACACAGGATCATCCAGTCCAACTCCTGGCCCTGCACAGTCACCCCAACAATCCCACCCTGGGCATCCCTGGAGCTCTGGCAGCCTCGGGGCTGTGCCCATTCCCTGGGGAGCCTGGGCAGTGCCAGCACCTCTGGGGAGGAGCCTTTCCTGAGATACATCCTAACCCCCCTGGCACAGCTCCAGCCATTCCCTGGGTCCTGTCCCAGGTCACAGGGAGCAGAAATCACAGCTGCCCTCAGGAGGATGTTGAAGATCACCATGAGGTCTCCCCTCAGTCTCCTCCAGGCTGAACAAACCAATTTCTCTCCACTTGGCACAGAAAAGCTGCTGCATCTCCCCAGTACAGAGAGGCACCAAGGCACCCTTGTTCCCCTCAGGGGTTTGATCCCAACACAAGAACTCTGGAAGCCTCGGCAAGGAACACTCATTCATCCCATAACTGACGAGACATGACCAGAAACCACAGAATGAGACAATCACCAAGGCTGGAAGAGACCTTCAAGATTTAGTCCAAACACGACCACTTGGAAACACAGGACACCAACTTCAGGAACATTGAACATTGAACATTGAACGTTGAATGTTGAACGTTGAACATTGAATGTTGAATGTTGAACATTGAATATTGAACGTTGACCATTGAATGTTGAACATTGAACACTGAATGTTGGATGTTGAACAGTGAACCCTGAACCTTGAATATTGAACATTGAAAGTTGGACGTTGAACACTGAACGTTGAACCTCGAACATTGAATGTTGAACATTGAACATTGAACGTTGAACATTGACCATTGAATGTTGGACGTTGAACATTGAATGTTGAATGTTGGACATCGAACGTTGAATATTGGAGATTGAACGTTGAATGTTGAACATTGAATGTTGAACATTGAATGTTGAACATTGAACCTTGAACATTGAATGTTGAACATTGAATGTTGAACACTGAACCTTGAACATTGAATGTTGAACATTGAACCTTGAACGTTGAATGTTGAACATTGAATGTTGAACATTGAACATTGAACACTGAATGTTGAACATTGAATGTTGAACATTGAACATTGAACACTGAATGTTGAACATTGAATGTGGAACCTTGAACATTGAACACTGAACGTTGAATGTTGAACGTTGAACACTGAACGTTGAATGTTGAACATTGAACATTGAATGTTGAACATTGAATGTTGAACCTTGAACATTGAACATTGACTGTTTAACATTGAACACCAAATGTTGAATGTTGAACATTGAAGATTGACCATTGACTGTTTAACATGGAACACCAAATGTTGAATGTTGTTGACCATTGAATGTTGAACACTGAACATTGACCATTGACTGTTGAACGTTTAACTCTGAATATTGAATGTTGAACGTTGAGCAGTGAACCTTGAACATTGCCATCCTGCCAGATTAGGATTGGAATAATATTCCAAGATAAAAGTAAATGCTTTCCCAACTCAACTCACCTCTTACGATGATGTTGGTGGACTTTTTCGCGGGATTGCCGACGTTGTTGTTGGCAATGCAACTGTAGGTGCCGGAATCCTCGGAGGTGATGGCGGGAATGGTCAGCGTGCCCCCGTTCAGGACAGTCTTGTCGGGCAGGACCCCCGCAGACCTCACCCACGTCAGGCTGGGGGCCGGCTCCCCCCCGGTGGTCACACACACCAAGGTGATGGCTTCTCCAGGGTTCACCACGATGGGGTCGTCCACGAGGAGCTTGATGGAAGGGGATGCTGCAAAACACAACAGGAATCAGAGAATCAGGGAATGGTTGGCATGGAAGGGATCTTAAAGCCCCTCCCATTCCTCCCCTGCCATGGCAGGGACACCTCCCACCATCCCAGGCTGCTCCCAATGTCCAGCCTGGCCTTGGACACTGCCAGGGATCCAGGGGCAGCCACATTCCCTGGGTGTGCAGAGGCACTCAGGGATTGACGGGAGCATGGATTGATGGATGGACAGCACTGCAGCCACCCTTGGGAAGGAACGCATCATGGGTGGCACAGGTGCCAGCACACAGGATTGGAAACCTTGGAAAAAGGAATTAGTAAATTCCTTTGGCAAGAGAAACCTGTGCTCCTCAAGTCAGACCCTGCCCATGGACCCAGCCCCCTTCATCCACCTCCTCCCCGGTGAGCTCCTGGGAGCTTGGCTGCTGAATCCCTGGGGTTTGAACCAGGAGAGGCATCTCCCTTGGGACAACACCTCTTTGCACATGGAGAGACTCAGAAATCCAGGACAGAGGCCTTTTCTGCCCTCTGGGATGTACAACCTGCAGCTCACACCTCCTTCCCGTAATTCCCATAAAATATCCTATGACCAACTCTAGTGAGGGCAGCCAGCACAGGCAGATGGAAAAATGCTGCTGCTCTCAGAAAAAAGTGATTAAATTGAATTCTCTCTTTTTACCTCTCCTTTTCCATGAAATATTTCCATATGATACAAGAGGAGCAAATGCTCAATATGAAGGGACAGGGCAGGGCAGTTCATTGGGGAATATAAATATTAAAAAAAAAAAATTAAAATAATATAAATATAAATATAAATATAAATAATATAAATACAAATATAAATAATATAAATATAAATATAAATATAAATATAAATCTAAATCTAAATATAAATATAAATATAAATATAAATATAAATATAAATATAAGTATAAATATAAATATAAATATAAATATAAAGTCCCTCTCTGAGCTGTGCCATCCCCTGTCCCCTGTGGTGAAGGATCCACCCTTGCTGGATCCAGGCTTTGCTCCAAGGCATCCTTTAAACTGCATAAGTGATGAGCTAATGTATAAATACACATTGCTAGGCCAGGAAAAGCAGCAATCCCAAAGAAATCAAAGCATAAAGGTGAAGGATTGACATTCTGGGCAAAGAATGCCAGCAGAGGTGGTAATAAAAAGGGAAAGGCAATAAAAATGTTACATGCAGAAATCACATCCCCATCCTCGTTATTACAGGGAGATATTCCCGGGTGCTCTGCTTTATATGGGAATCTTATTTCAATATTAAAGGAATACAAACCAAGCACTAGGGGCAAATGCAAGAGTCAGCCATAAAATCAGAGTTTGCTTTATTTGGGCTTCGCCCAGGAGGAATTTGCTTTGTCTGCCTTTGTATGCAGGAACAAAAAAATGGGAAGAGCTTCGTTTGTACCTGTCCTGGCACAGAGAGAACTGGGAACATCAGAATATGGAATATCCCGAGTGGAAGGGATCCACAGGGATCATCCAGTGATGATCCAGCTACTCCTGGCCCTGCCCAGACACCCCAACAATCCCATCCTGTCCAAACCCTCCTGGAGCTCTGGGGCTGTGCCCATTCCCTGGGGAGCCTGGGCGGTGCCCAGCACCCTCTGGAACAGTGGAACTTTTCCCTGCTGTCCATCCCATCCCTCCCCTGGCCCAGCTCCAGCCCTTCCCTCAGTCCTGGCCTTGGTCACCAGCAGGGAACTCCTTAGGAAAGCAGAGATTTCCAAGGCAAGCCCTCTCTTCCAGCTCCTCCCAGTTCTGGACTCCACAAATCCTTCCCAGCATGAATTCCTGATTCAAGTAATTGAAAACCAAAGGAATTGGGTTCACAGCTAAAAATCCAGACCCCAAACCAGTCAGCACTGCCAACTGTGTCAGGGTCTCTCTGCTCACATCCTCAGAGCTCATCTTCTTCCATCAGCTGATGGAAGAAGTTTGGGATTCCAACTGGGTTTGGGATTCCAGCTGGGAAGTGTGCCATGATTTCTGCTCAAGGAGGTTTTTTTGGGAGAAGGTGGCAAAAACAGGGATCCAGGTACAACCAGAACCGAGCTCCAGAGCTGTGGGGTCATCCCCAACCAGGGGTAACACCCAGCCGTCCCTATTTCCCTTTCTCTTCCCCTTTCCTGAATTTAATCACTTTTTCCTGAGCAATTCCTGCACGGAGCTGCCCTCTGCTCTCACTTCCCATCAAATCGAGAGACAGGGAACAAGAGAACCACAGATAATCCTTCAAAACCTGGAGCAGAAGATAAAAGCACCAACGTCAGCCCAACCTGGTGGGGCTGTTTTCCATCACAGCCTCCTAATCCTGCAGATGAAAGGGAGCCCTTTGCCATCCTTCAGGAACAAAGTGGCGTGGGAGAAAAAAGCTGTGACACCTCCCTTTCATCCCAGCACTCCAAACAGACAGTACATGGAAATGATGGCTTGGATACAGCACTTTGCCTTTATTTACAGCACACGTTTCGCTTTTGGTTCCTATCCCAAAAATCCAAACAGAACTGCAGCAACGCACACAGCCATGACCCCAGAAAGTCGGATTTAATCCAAATATTATTAAGAAATTCAGGAAGGTTGTTGAGGTTTTCAGAAAATAGAACTCAGTGGAGCAGATAAAGGGTCAAACCCTTCTTATAGAGGGAATATTCACAATATTCCCAGCATCAATGAGCATTTCCTTTGGGATTTCTCTGCTATGAGGAGATACAGCTGGGGAATCAGGGAATCCTGGAATGGTTTGGGTTAAAGGGACATTAAATCCCACCCAGTGCCACCCCTGCCATGGCAGGGACACCTCCCACTGTCCCAGGCTGCTCCAAGCCCCAATGTCCAGCCTGGCCTGGGACGCTGCCAGGGATCCAGGGGCAGCCACAGCTGCTCTGACAATTCCAGCCCAGCCCTGCCCACCCTCCCAGACAGCAATTCCCAATTCCCAATATCCCATCCATCCCTGCCCTCTGCCATGGGAAGCCATTCCCTGTGTCCTGTCCCTCCATCCCTTGTCCCCAGTCCCTCTGCAGCTCTCCTGGAGCCCTTCAGGCCCTGCCAGGAGCTCTGAGCTCTCCCTGTGTCCTTCCCTTCTCCAGGGGAACATCCCCAGCTCTCCCAGCCTGGCTCCAGAGCAGCTCCAGGGCCTCCTCTGGACTGTGTCAGCAGCTCCAGGTCCTCCCTGTGCTGGGTCCCAGGGCTGGGGCACTCTGCAGGTGAGGTCTCACCTGAGCAGGGCACAAGGGCAGAATTCCCCTTTTCCCGCTGCCCAAACTGTGGGATCAGCCCAGGGCACGGGGGGTTCTGAGCTGGCCATGTCCAGCTCTCCCCACAAACATTCCCAAGTTCTTCCAGAGCTGATCTTGGTGCCTTTACCCCCAGCCTGGACTGACCCCAGGGCTGCTATGTGGAATTGAGGAATGATGGATTTATTCAACCATGCCCAGTCCAAGTTTGGGAATTAAGCCTCAGAATCACCACAACCCCCCCAGTACCAAAACTGGTGGAGACACGGGAGAGGCTCAGGTATCAAATCCAGTAAATTCCAAGAATTCCAAATGCAACCAAACCACCCCTGCCCAACAGAGTCAAGACCAAATGCAGGTGTGTGATCACCCCCAAAGCCAAGCCTAACCCTGGCTGAGGTCTCTCCTCGACAACTTCCAGCCCTCAGGATTATCCAGGGGAACCCTGGGCCAGCAAATTTCTCCCAACCACAACCTCCACCCCAGCAGAGCCTCAGCCAGGCCACATTCCCAGTGGAAACATTCCCTTAACTCTGCAGGAATAATAAAATAATAAAAGTCATTATCAAACAACAGCCAGCTCTGGGAAATATTCCCCAAACTTGCACGGAACAAGCTTTCCAAACATCACGTTTGGGCATCACGAGAACGACTCCGTGCTCCGAGGGCTCTGCCTCTCCAGTGCCCTTTGCAATCGAGGTTTCCGAGCGCCAATCCCACATTTCGGAGCCCTGCTCGGCTCGGCAGGGCACAAAGAGCGTGGCAGAGCTCCTCCCCTCCCAGAACAAGGCCCTACTGATCCCGGGAATCCGCCCCGCTCCCATTCACGCCGCAGCTGCAGCCTTGGAAAAGGAGCTCCCATTCAGAGGCTTCCGTGCGGGAGCGGTGCTGCTGCGTCCCGGGATTTCAGAGCCACCCGCCAAGGCAGCGGTGCCGGTGACAAAGTGCTCTTGGAACTACAGAGGGTCACAACGCACGGCCCTGCTGCTCCGGGCGCTCCGAGGAATTCAAATGGGAATTACATCCATTTTTTTGGCCTTGCGGTAAAGGCGAGTCAGGCACCGGTGGCGGATGGATGGAGATTGATTAGAAAATTAATAATTAATGGCTCCTACATGGACCGGTCCTCGCAGGGTGATAAACCAGCAGGAAACACACCCCGGGCTTGATTAATGGCTGGGGCAAGACTTCCTCGGCCTGAGCACAAAGCAAGCACTCATTAAATCATCGTTAACTCTCTTAATCAGACCAAGCACTTTGGACCAGAGAAGCTGTGGCTGCTCCATCCTTGGAATGTTCCAGGTCAGGCTGGATGGGGTTTGGAGCAACCTGGGATAGTGGGAGGTGTCCCTGCCCTGCAGGGAGTGGAACGGGATAATCCGTAAGGTCCATTCCCACCAAAACCATCCTGGGATTTATTCCGCCATCTGATGAAGACGTCCAGGGAATTTGAAAGGACAAAGTCTCTGCTGCTGCCTGGGATGGGGAGCTGAGGCTGGAATTGCACTGGGGGGAAAATCCATCTGTCATTCTTGGAGCAGACAGAAAAAATCCACTGCCAACGTGTCATAATTACAGTGAGACAAATGGATGTATTTAGGCTGGATATATGGAATTGAGGAAATGTCACAATTGGCTTTAGGGATTACTGGAAATGCAAAAGAAACCCAATAATTTAACAGCAATATCAAAGTGCAGGCAGCGAGTTGTGTCCTTGACAAGTCTCTCCGCTGTGATGAATAGAAATGAAAGGACATTATTTCCTCCAGTTTGGGGCATTATTTGAAAGGCAGAACTGAAGTAATGGAACATAATTGAATTATATTTTTATATCCATTGCTGTGTGTGCATCCATTTCATTTACAGCCAGGATTTCTTGCAGGAACACAAAGCCAATACTCCTAACAAGACACACAGTGCTCAGGCCCTTCCCAGGCAGAGCAGAGAGGAAGGACTGGAGAGCCCTGCCAGGCTGGGAGCAGCATTCCTGAACATGTTTACTCTGGAAAGTTCCAACAGGAGCAGATTAGAATTCCCAGGTTTTGAGTTAGAACCAGAGAATCCCAGAATGGGATCAGGAGAGATCTTAAAGCTCATCCCATCCCACCCCTGCCAGGGCAGGGACACCTCCCACTGTCCCAGGCTGCTCCAAGCCCCAATGTCCAGCCTGGCCTGGGACACTGCCAGGGATCCAGGGGCAGCCACAGCTGCTCTGGCAATTCCAGCCAAGCCAGGAATCTTTTCATAAATCCAAACTCAATCTCCCTTCCTTCAGCTCCACTCCCCCTTGCCTTTTTTTTTTTTTTTTTAACCTCTTATTTTACAGGGCAAAAATAAACTTTTTATTGCCCACCCTGCAACAGGGCAGGTCCTTTCTTTTCGTCATCACCTTTCAAAAAATCACAAACTACCCCTCGAAAAAAAAGATAAACCCAAGGAAATACAAAAGAAAAAAAAATCCTACAACTGAGCAAGCAATGAAAATCTCTTTTATATTTTTTTAAGCTCATCCTCTGCTGCTACTGAGAGATCCCAGTGGAAGTTGCACACCATGTGGGAAAGAGGAAAAAATACTCCATGTAAACATTTCTAAAGTTCTAGAACAGTTCTAGTTCTAAAAACTTTGTGTTTAGGCAAATAAAATATACTTATCTTAGACATCATCTTTATCTTTGTTTTACTTGCTCTTTTTATCCAGTTCTTTTTCACTGCCTCTAAATTTCCAGCGCTTCCAGGGCAAGAAGGAATAAAGGCAACCTTCTCAAATCCCAGTTTTTCCAATTTTATGTCCTTTTTCTGACTTAACACTTGGAGTTCCTGAGGTAAGATATTCCCAGAGCAGCTCTAAGCACTGCAAGTGGTTTAGGATTGTCATGGAATGGTTTGGGCTGGAATGGACCTGGGAGATGATCTAATTCCAACCCCTGCTGATATGGGCAGGACTTAGGGTTTTCCCAGGCATGCAGGAGGAATTTCCAGCTGGCAAAAATATCAGGATCTGTCCTAGGACAAAGGGGTGGCTCCCCCCAGCCAGGGCAGGTGTCCCTTGATGGCCACAGCCACCCTGGGCTGTGTCCCTTGACCTCCCACTGGGGTCTGTGTGCCGTCACTGCTCCTGGCAGAGATTAAAAAGAAAAAATCTTGTTTTTCAGTCTCCCCTGAGCCTGTCCCTGAAATAAAGAGGCTTAAAGTTGAGGCAAGAGCAAGATCATTTTGTCTGGGCATCCTGTCAAAAATGGAAAATTATGAGGTTTAGGGAGCAGAGAGGGAGTTACAGGAAAGAAATAAAGGACTGAATTATCAGGGAATTGTAAAATCATGGAATATCCTGAGTGGGAAGGATGCACCAGGATCATCCAGTTCAGCTCCTGGCCCTGCACAGACATCCCAAAAATCCCACCCTGGGCATTCCTGGCAGCCTCGGGACTGTGCCCATTCCCTGGGGAGCCTGGGCAGTGCCCAGCGCCTCTGGGGAAAAACCTCTTCTTAAAATCTAAAATGATAAATAAATATAAATTACATTTATCGAGGTTTTTCAGTTGAGCTCAGCGTTTCTATATTCCCATACACACACCCAAGCCAGTCCAGGTATCCATGTCCCATTTCCTGTCCTCCCTTCTATCCCCAACACCCTTTTCCTCCCCCTCCTCCAACTTTTCCTGAACCCCTCTGCAGTTGCACTGTTTTAAAATCTTTCTCTTCTTTCTCGTGGAGAATAGAGATAAGTTGCATTCCTGTGCTTTCTAATCTCTTTGGTTTGGTGCTGGATGCTCTAGAGTTGTAACCAAACATTATAGGAGGTGGAAAAACTGTCGACCAATAATTATTAGATCATTAATGAATATATAAAGAAGTTCTTGTAAATAAAGATTCTTTTTTCACCATCTTGTGTGCTGCCTGCCTGACCTCCCTGCGAGCTTCTGCGAATCTCCACAAATATCAGAAATCAGAGCAACACCTCTGTTTTTCGAGCCGTTAAAGTTGGGGCAAGAGCAAGACCATTTGGTCTGGGCATCCTGTCAAAAATGGAAAATTATGAGATTTAGGGAGCAGAGAGGGAATTACAGGAAAGAAATAAAGGACTGAATTATCAGCCGCAGCTTTGACGACTCCCATCTTTATCCCCCTTTGCCCGGGTCCTTTCCTCTCCCTTCCTCAGCACTTTGACGACTCCCATCTTTATCCCCTTTTTCCCGGGTCCTTTCCTCTCCCTTCCTCAGCACTTTGACGATTCCCATCTTTATCCCCTTTTTCCTGGGTCCTTTCCCTCTCCCTTCCCCAGCACTTTGACGATTCCCATCTTTATCCTGCTTTTTCCCAGGTCCTTTCCTCTCCCTTCCCCAGCACTTTGACGATTCCCATCTTTATCCCCTTTTCCCGGGTGCCTTCCCTCTCCCTTTCCCAGCACTTTGACAATTCCTGTCTTTATCCCCTTTTTCCTGGGTCCTTTCCCTCTCCCTTCCCCAGCACTTTGACGATTTCTGTCTTTATCCCCTTTTTCCCGGGTCCTTTCCTCTCCCTTCCCCAGCACTTTGACGATTCCCATCTTTATCCCCTTTTCCCGGGTGCCTTCCCTCTCCCTTTCCCAGCACTTTGACAATTCCTGTCTTTATCCCCTTTTTCCTGGGTCCTTTCCCTCTCCCTTCCCCAGCACTTTGACGATTTCTGTCTTTATCCCCTTTTTCCCGGGTCCTTTCCTCTCCCTTCCCCAGCACTTTGACGATTCCCATCTTTATCCCCTTTTTTCCCAGGTCCTTTCCTCTCCCTTCCCCAGCACTTTGGTGGCTCCGTGGGCTCGTGCCGCCGTTCACGCACAGATGTGGCATTGAGGATTTCAGCAGGAGGGAGGGAGGGAGGGATGGAGGCGGAGTTGGGCTATTCAAGTCACTTCCTCGCTGGTTACGCTCGGCAGAAGCTACAAAAGCTCGCGGCTCCCACACTGGAGGGATTCATTCCGTGGATCCAGCGGGGCTGAGCGACACGAGAGCCGCGCTTCAGAGTTCAATCAGCTTAAGCCAACCGTGGAATTGGCCCTTCCGTGCTAAATTTAGATTAAACCCATCCCAGCCACCCCAAAGCCAGGCCTGCGAGCCGAGGTCACGGATCTGAGCGCCCCCAAAGCACAATTCCTGCTTTCCGAAAATAGAAGGGATGAGTTGTTCCTCAATTCCCCGAGTGCGGCTCTGCCTGAACGGCTCCAGACACCTCAGCCCAGCCCTGCTGCAACCAACATCCTAATTAGTGGATTAGGGACGGCTGGCTAATGAGGAGCTGCCAAGGAAGGACCCTCAGGCTCCTGGAGGACACGGTCTGGGGAGGAACAAACGTCAGCTGTGTGCTCAGCAAAAGGGAGCTGGGATCCAGGGATGTATTAGAAGGAAATTTGTTGGGAATGCAGCGAAGCAGCTCTGGTTGGAGCTGCTGTTTATGGGGCTGGGAAGGTGCAGGACTCTGCATTCCCTGAGGAATGAACTTCTCCAAGGAGATCAGCAGGACCTGGGGACCCTGGGGATGTGACCCCCCAGGGAAATAAAGAAATGTTCGTTATGCAGTCATGGAATCGTTAGGATTGGAAAACACCTCCAAGATCATTGAGTCCAACTGTTCCCAGCACTGCCAAGGCCAACATTGCCCTGTGGCCCCAAGTGCCACATCCACATGGATTTAAATCCCTCCAGGAATGGGGACTGCAGAACTGCCCTGGGCAGCTGTGCCAGGGCTGGGCAGCCCTTTCCAGGAAAAAAAAACTCCTGATAACCAGTCTAAACCTCCCCTGGCCCAGCCTGAGGCCGTTCCCTCTCCTCCTGTCCCTGTTCCCTGGAGCACAGCCCGACCCCCCCGGCTGTCCCCTCCTGGCAGGAGCTGTGCAGAGCCACAAGGTCCCCCTGAGCCTCCTTTGCTCCAGGCTGAGCCCTTTCCCAGCTCCCTCAGTCCCTCCTGGGGCTCAGACCCTTCCCAGCTCCCTCAGCCATCCCTGAGACATTTCCAAGACAATCATTTCCAACACGGCAAACACTGCTGCAAAAGGGAAAGGGACAATTCTTCATTCCTCGGCAGGAGCAGATTCCCGGGAAGAACTGCAGGAAGCCAAAACCAGCCAGGACAAGCAGGGTTTGGAAGGACAAGGTTTAGCCCTAATGAAGATCAGGACCAGCGGATCCCTTGGGATCCTTTCCAGCTTTATTTTCTATTATTTCCTTTTGCTAAAGAATTATCCCAGAGCAGCTGTGGCTGCCCCTGGATCCCTGGCAGTGTCCCAGGCCAGGCTGGACATTGGGGCTTGGAGCAGCCTGGGACAGTGGGAGGTGTCCCTGCCATGGCAGGGGTGGCACTGGGTGGGATTTAGGGTCCCTTCCATCCCAAACCATTCTGGGATTCCATAAAATCATCCATAAAAGCTGCAGTTCTCAGCTCAGAGCACCCTCAGCTTCCATCCAAGGATTCCCAGCCCCTTTCATGCCAATCCCATCTCGCTGTCACTCCCCCCAGGAATGCCAGGAAATGTGAAGAGCCATATTTTCTCCACCTTACATAATTCCCTTTCCAGTGCATTGTCTGACTGCCGGGAAACAAAGCAAGTTTCTCATGACAGCCTTCGGCTTAATCGAGGGATTAAAAGTGAATTAAACCTTTTTTAATTTGTCTCCCACCACACGACCCAGAGAGAGCAGCAGCCTCAGCTGTGATCCCAACGAGCTGTGGCAGGCAGCTGAAAAATCACGGATTGAGAGACTCATCCTGCTCGGAAAAAGTTCCTGGGCTGGTTGATTTTCTCCTGGAGGCTGCCAAAACTCAGCCTTAATTTCTGTATGAATGATCACCTGCACTAAACTGGCTGCTAATAGACAAACTAATCGAATTTTCAAATGAATCAGTGCCACCACAGCTGCTTTGTAGAGTGAGATAAAAGCCTGATATGCTTTTCCTCAATCATATTACAAGAAGCATTCTAAGGAGCCCAGAATTCCCGTGGTTTTCTGGGTAAATATCCTTCCTTTTCTCTTCTTTGAAACAATGAACATTCTTGAAAGGCTCTGCTGGTGTTATTCTTAGCTCGGAGTGTTCCATGTGCCTGTCAGCAGAGCTGGGGCTAAAATTACCTTCCCTTGGTGCCTCCCATGGAAACTGAGGACACATCAGCTGGAAATGATTCCTGTTTGACACTCGGCAGAGTTGGGATTGGGATGGAGAACCAGGGATTGCTGCAGGAGGAGGAATTTGCTCCTCCTGAGCAAAGCAAGGTCCAGGGTGAGGCACAGACAGGGCTTGGAATCACAGAGACATGGAATGGTTTGGGTGGGAAGGACTTAAAACTCATCATTCCAACAGGGACACCTCCCACTGTCCCAGGCTGCTCCAAGCCCCAATGTCCAGCCTGGCCTGGGACACTGCCAGGGATCCAGGGGCAGCCACAGCTGCTCTGGCAATTCTATTCCAGGGCCTCCTCACCCTCCCAGACAGCAATTCCCAATTCCCAATATCCTACCCCAATTCCCTTTTTCCATTTTAAAGCCATTCCCTGTGTCCTGTCCCTCCATGCCTTGTCCCCAGTCCCTCTGCAGCTCTCCTGGAGCCCTTCAGGCCCTGCCAGGGGCTCTGAGCTCTCCCTGTGTCCTTCCCTTGTCCAGGTGAGCACCCCCAGCTCTCCCAGCCTGGCTCCAGGTGCATTGGAGCATCTCCATGGCCTCCTCTGGATCACTCCAGCAAATCCACATTTCTTGTGCTGAGAACACAGGGAATGGCTCCCACTGCCAGAGGGCAGGGATGGATGGGATATTGGGAATTGTGAATTCCTGGCTGGGAGGGTGGGGAGGGCTGGGCTGGAATTCCCAGAGCAGCTGTGGCTGCCCCTGGATCCCTGGCAGTGTCCCAGGCCAGGCTGGACATTGGGGCTTGGAGCAGCCTGGGGCAGTGGGAGGTGTCCCTGCCATGGCAGGGGTGGCACTGGGTGGGATTTAAGGTCCCTTTAACCCAAACCATTCCATGATTCCATCAAATGCAGAACAGCCAAATTCCCACAGCCACAGGTAAATTGATCACACTCATCACCACAACAGTGACAACAAATTCGGGGCATCTCTGCACCCTGCAGGTGTTCCTGGCTCTCCATTCCATCCCTCCAGCTTCCAATTAAAACACATGGACAGGCCAGGGCTGAAACAGCATCAACTGCAGGCTCTGATTTTCATTACTTTGGACTTACCCTGGATTCCTCTGGATTTCTAATTCCTGTAATTTCTCTGGAGTTACACCAGGTGAAGTTCAAGCAAAGAACTTCTTCGAGATTAATTTTTATTAAATGAGCAAAGGTTTGTCCCAGAGTCACCCCCTCCTCAGTCTCTGGATTGAATGAGCTCCTGTTCATATCTAATCTTGCCCTCAACGTTTGGGAGCAAATTCCTCATGGGAAAGTGGGAATCCCTGGAATTTTTCAGCCTTGTTTACTTGGGAAATTACTCCAGAAGAGACAATCTTCTCCCCAGATAAACACGGCAAGTGTAAGGTGGGAATAATTCCTTCTTTTGGCAAAATTTCCCCAGGATCAGCCATCCTGGGCTTAGAAAATGAGAGTTGGATGTTCCCCCATTGCTGTGACATCAACTTGGGCTGCAGATGAGGCTCAGCTTGGACTCCAGGAGCAAAGTTATTCCAAGGAAAAATGGGAGAGGGAACAACTCCCACCCTCTGTTCTCATGGACGAAGGTGTCAGAAGCTGCTCCCAATCCCAA
This sequence comes from Acanthiza pusilla, assembly GCA_036630365.1. Taxonomy (NCBI): domain Eukaryota; kingdom Metazoa; phylum Chordata; class Aves; order Passeriformes; family Acanthizidae; genus Acanthiza; species Acanthiza pusilla. The sequence continues at coordinate 21,634,106 of JAXCHO010000029.1, read as the reverse complement.
CCTCACCTCCCAGGGCAGAAAGGCTTCTCCTGCCACGAAACCACAGCTGCTCATGGGGGACAGACCTCACCTCGGGAGATTTTTTCCTTGGAAAAATTAATGAGAGTGTAAATGAAGGCCTTCCAAGTCATTTTGCTGGATGCCTTCAGAGCAGACCGTGATTCCTGGTGGAGCTGTTTGCAGTGCTGTGTGCTGATTTGCTGTCAAATCAGCAATGCCAAAAAAGCTGGAGGCAGCTCCTTGCAATAAAGCCATGAGGACAGGAGTAATGGGAGATGGGGAAGTGCAAATCAAATTCCATGTTCACCCCAACCATGCCCAGAATTTTGATTTTGTGTTCACCTTCTCGCTGTTTTCAGGGCCCTCAGGCACAAACTGTTAAGGTCTAACCCAACCTAACCGAACCTCAAGTCTCCAAAAGTTCCAACATTTCCTGTGGAATTGTTTTCCAAAGCACATTGCCCTGAAATTCCTAATTATTCAGAAATCCAAGCTCAGAACGTGGGCCTTTGGTGGGAGGTTCAGAAATCGTTTCGGACACATTCCGTGCTTATCCTGGACATGGAGAGGTAAAATCTGGGATTTCCATCCTCCTGGGGACCAGAATTCCCAAGTGCATTTCTTGGGATTGACCCCTGGTGTTAGAGCCAAAACAAGAGGGAGAGACACAATCAACTGATCCACGAAGGACAAAATCAGAGGGAAGAGCAAATTCACAAGAAGTTCCACAAAACGGAAACAATTCATCCAGGGATTCTACCTAAAGGCTTAGAGACCCTCCCACAAAGGATTTTAACTCAACTCCTCGGATATTTCCACATGAAACAATTAAATCCCAAGGAAAACATTTTGGTTGGAATCAATGAAGGAATTGATGTAAGAATAGGTCAAATCAATCCTTGAAATCAATGCAGGAATACAAAAAGGTTGGGTTTTTCCCACGAAATACTTTGTGGAATAAAAATTCTTAGGTTTCAACCCAGCACAGGAAAGACATGGAACCATTGGAGGGAATCTGGAGGTTGTGGAGATGCTCCCAAGGCTGAAGCCCCTCCGGAGCCAGGCTGGGAGAGCTGGGAATGTTCCCTGGAGAGGAGAAGGACACAGGGAGAGCTCTGAGCCCCTGGCAGGGCCTGAAGGGCTCCAGGAGAGCTGCAGAGGGACTGGGGACAAGGGATGGAGGGACAGGACACAGGGAATGGATTTGAAATGGAAAAGGGTAAATTTGGATGGGATATTGGGAATTGGGAATTGCAGTCTGGGAGGGTGGGGAGGGCTGGGCTGGAATTGCCAGAGCAGCTGTGGCTGCCCCTGGATCCCTGGCAGTGTCCCAGGCCAGGCTGGACATTGGGGCTTGGAGCAGCCTGGGGCAGTGGGAGGTGTCCCTGGGTTGGAATGGGATGAGCTCTAAGGTCCTTTCCATCCCAAACCTTTCCAGGATTCTGTGTTTACCAAAATATTAAAAGAAATCAGAAGTAAAAATCAACCTCTTTTTCTTGGGTAAAATACTGGAGATGGGAGGGGATGGGATCCATGGGATGGGATTGATGGGATCAATGGGATGGGATGGGATGGGATGGGATGGGATGGGATGGGATGGGATGGGATGGGATGGGATGGGATGGGATGGGATGGGATGGGATGGGATGGGATGGGATGGGATGGGATGGGATGGGATGGGATGGACATCAAGGTTCTTGCCCCCTAAACCATTCCAGGATTCCATGCAAGAGCCCCAAACCCGAGGGATGAGCGCAGCCCTGGCAGGAGGCACGGCTGGCTCCTCACCGGTTTTGTTGGAGAGGCGGAAGGACACCATTTTGTCGGGGATGCTGCAGACATTCCGCACCGAGGCGATGCAGCTGTAGTTGGCGTAGTCCTGAGGTCGGAGATTCTTCAGCTTCAGGATCTTTGTTTCTCCCTGGGAACGAAGGAGAGAAGGTTAGGAAAGGACTGAGGCAGAGAAACAAAGGATACAGGGAATAACACCAAGACTGGAAATCCAGAGGGAATTTGGTTTGACAGAGTCAAGTCGTGACATCATTCAGGATAATTTATTTTAAGGTGCAATTTCCGTGATGCAAAAAATCCCAAGTTACAAAATTCCTGCTGATTTCCTCTGAAAATGAGGTGCTGCTGGATTTTATTTTTAGCCAGGGATGGAGCAGGGAGCTGAACAGGACATGGAATGTCGGATTCCTTCAGACAGCAAACTGGAAAATGTGGGATTCCCCCAGCAAAGCTTCAAAAGAACAAATGTTCATTTCCAGGTGTCCTGATAAATCTGTACAACTTTAATGCTGACACAGCCTTAGGAACACACGGATTTATTTTGTACAATATCACGTGGACAAACTGCCCAGGAATATGTAAGAAAAATATGGAAGTTTGAGAAAATTAATGTACAAAACTGGGAAAAAAAATAAAACCATAAAAAAAGATACTGCTGAGCAGGGAAGAAAATAAACAGCCCTTGAAATCTTGGAGAGACTTTGGGAATATTGGAATTTAAATGGTTTCTACGTCCAATCAATCCCATGGAAATGACAGGATTGACACAAAGCCCATGGGATTTAGTGTTTGCAAGGCCAGGCCTTGGAAAGGCAAGTCCTAAAGAGCAAATTCCTGCTTTGGGAGGTTTCTCTGGAATAGGGAAGGGCCTGATCCAGGCTGCCAAAGGCACTGAGTTCTGGAAGCACAGAGCAGCTCCAGCCCAGCGATTCCCTCCTTAGCTCCAAGTCAAACTTGGGCTGAACTCACAATGGAATTCTGGATCATGTCCCCGGCTCGCAGAGATTTATAAAAATGTATATATTTTCCTCATTGGTTGGGATAATTAGTCTAATTATGGCTAATTGCATAATTATTGTAAATACAGCAAATTTAATCTCGCACTCAGGCTGTGCAATTCCAATGAGTGACAAGGAGGATGCAAACTCTCCGGGAAAAAAATCTCCATTGGGATCTGGGATTTGGAAAGTTCGTTTTTCCAACACTTCCACAGGTGAGGATGAGGAGGTTTGCTCCATTTCTCTCCCCATGGATGCTGGAATAAGAAGCTGATGTTTCCTGGTTGATTGAAAAAAATCTGATCATATTTAAGGAATTTCTCCAGATATGCCAAATTTTCCAGGTGCCTCCTGTAATTTAATTGCTGACGGAGTTTTGGGATCACCCCAGAGGATGATGGGCAGCAGGAAAGGGGAATTCTGTCTCTCTGCCCCACTCTGGTGAGACCCTGCCTGCAGAGTGCCCCAGCCCTGGGGATTCCAACAGCAGGAGGATGTGGAGCTGCTGGAGGGATCCTGAGGAATCCATGGAGCTGCTCCAGGGCTGGAGCTGCTCTGGAGCCAGGCTGGGAGAGCTGGGAATGTTCTCCTGGAGAGGAGGACACAGGGAGAGCTCAGAGCCCCTGGAAGGGCCTGAAGGACTCCAGGAGAGCTGCAGAGGAACTGGGGACAAGGCAGGGAGGGACAGGACACAGGGAATGGCTTCCCAGGGACAGACGGGATCTTGGGAATTGGGAATTGCTGTCTGGGAGGGTGGGGAGGGCTGGGCTGGAATTGCCAGAGCAGCTGTGGCTGCCCCTGGATCCCTGGCAGTGTCCCAGGCCAGGCTGGGCATTGGGGCTTGGAGCAGCCTGGGACAGTGGGAGGTGTCCCTGGGTTGGAATGGGATGAGCTCTAAGGTCCCTTCAATCCCAAACCTTTCCAGGATTCTGTGCTTACCAAAATTAAAAAAAAAACAAACCCAGAAGTAAAAATAAACATCTTTTTTTGGGTAAAATACTGGAGAAATTTTGTTTCCCTTTCAATTCCATTTCATTTCCAGATTAAAATCCACCTGCAGAGCCCTCAACAAAAAAATTCCATGTCGAAATTCCCACCTCTTGATCCTCTGAAGCCAAATCCCCTCTGTCCCTCCTCACATCAGCTCTCCCTATTTGCATCCCTATCATAAGATGAACTAATTAAGCAGAAGATGTTGATGACTCTTGAACCTTTAATTACATCTTTTCCTCTCATAAACATGGAGCAGATCTTGCCTGCACAGATCCAGGCCACGCTAATTCCAGCTGCCCTCCAAAAAAACGGAGAAAGGTTATGGATAAGGTCTGAATATCACCAGGACAATCTGATTTATTCATTAATTAAACCCACTCTGAGATTTTAGGAAGGTTGATCTTAATAACCTAAAAAAAAAAAAAATCTAATTTCATGTGGCACATTTTAATAGATGAATCCTTAGATTTTAGGGAAGGCAATCCTCAGCATTTCCACACCGGAATATAAAATAAAAAGCCCACTCTCCCTTTTTAATTAAAACATTTCCAAACTCCAGTTTACACTCGAGTCCAAGCAAAGCCCCAGATTTGCTAAACTGGCTCCGTGGCTGTTAAATTCGAAATAATCTCATTACATTTAGGACACCAATAACTCGGCTCTGTGATTTAATTCCCATCTCTGCAAGGTTCCGGGCTCCACATTTCTCCGGAAAACACGGAGCTGTTGGAGCAATATAAAGCTGTCAAGTACAATAAAAAGCCCCAAATGAAGGTGCTCTCAAATCATTAACTGAAAATTATTTATGAAAGTCGCAGTTGCTTTCTGCTCCCAACACCAAATTACCAAGCAGTTTTCACCTCTGTCTTTCCTTGTTATTGCTTGGGATTTTCCAAAACAATTTTTCCCACTTTTTTTTTTCTTTTTTTAATTTTTTTTTTTCTTCAAACACCTTCCCACACTCTTGGCCACAGACAATGGGATTTGCCACCTTTTTTTATCCTATCTCTGTGCAAATGTGCTCAGGATAAATTCATCTGAGCTTATCTGACAGACTCAGGCTGCCTCTGGGGCTGGGAGTGGGAGCAGGAAGACTTTGGAAAAAGCTTTATTTCCTTTTCTCCCACCTCATCTTTTAAGTGGAGAATTGTGAAACAAAACCTTACATTTAAAGGTAAAAGAGGCAGAAGAAAAGGAGCAAAAAAAAACCACAAGGAGTTGTCATAGAGTCTGTAATCCTAGAATTTTTAAGGTTGGAAGAGCTCTCTAAGGTCATCAAATCCAAACACCAACCACGTTCTCCATAAATCCATGTCCACATCCACACATTTTGGGAATATTTCAATGGATGGAGACTCCACCCCTTTCCTGGGCAGCCTGTACCACTTCCATTAAGAATTTTTTCTCACATTTAATGTACGTGAAGAGCTTTTAAGGCTGAAATTTGGGCTGTGACTTCGTGCGGGATCGCTGCGTTGGATCAGGAAGGATGAGGAAAATCAGAGTCAAATCAGTGGTTTGGGCTTACAGGACCCAATCAAAACCACTTTAAAGGACCTCCTGCAGATAACACTGCCTCATAATTTAATAATATCTATTTCTACAAAAATTGAAACATAATTTACATCAGGAACCTTCAAACAACACCCAGGAGCATTCGGATGGGGCGCCATTAACCAGAGGCCATCCCCAGTCCCCACCCCACAAACCCAGATCCCGTTAGAAAGCCTAAAGATGGAAAAAATTCCCTCTTTTCCAGCCTACCTGGGTAAAGAAGGGCTCGTAGATCTCCACTCCCTTGTCGGAGCCCTGCAGCAGCACCTCCTGGCCGCGGCGCCAGCTGTAGCGCACGGGCGGGTTGGAGTTGGCCACGCACCTGAGGAACACCGTCTTCTCATAGTAAAACTGCTCCTTGGCTTCCCCGATGCTCTGGTGGACTGTGACGATGGGATCATCCAAATCTGGGAAAAGACGGGCGGGAAAAGCCGGGATTGAGCCAGGGTTTGGTTGACTCGACAACGACGCGGCGACGGGAATTTCCCGCGACAACTCGTAACGAGTCGAGAGCGAAACAGAGGCAAAACAGCTCTGAAAGCCCCAAATTTTAGGAATTTTGCAGCAAAATTCAGCTTTCGAATTTATTTCCTTCACCTCAACTGGATCTCCTTCAAAACTCCAATTTTTAGGCATAACAACACAGCCAATTTCATGCTAATGTCAATCATATTTCTATTATAGTGCGGTGATTACTGCGGTTTCGTCTGGTTCGCAGCTTCACTCCTTGTTTCTTATAACTCTTTCCGACAAAATTATAAAGCTTTGGAAATAAATAGACAGCCTCATTTGCATCCAAATGGCAGGATCCAGTAGTCCATGGATCATGTGCACGCAGCTGTTTGCTTTTAGAGCTGCAATTTAATACAGCAATTTCATGCAGATTCCCTGCTTTTAGTTACAGGCATTTAACTTCCAGCAGGTAAATTCATCCCGGCCTTTGGAACACATTTCTCTTGATTAAAATACAGATATCAGATAATTACTCCCGCTGCAGCAGCTCCAAGAAAATGAGATGCCCACAACGAGGAATTCGCTTCTATAGTGGAAAAAAAAAAATACAATAGCCCGTGGAATATGAGGACACCAAAATGATTAATTTGGGTTTTATTCCACTAGGAGCAAGGAGATTCCTGGTCTGGGGGTTATTCTGAGCTTTTCTGGAGGGATGATTTTGCTCAGGGAGGAAAAAAATGAAACAAAAAAAGAACAAGGAAAGCAATGGCTGTTTTTTCTAAGGAATTGTTAAAAACATCCAACCACCAAATGACCATCCTCACAGCCATAAATTCCTGATTCCCAATATCCCATCAGGCAGTGGGAAGTTATTCCCCCTTGGCCTGTCCCTCCATCCCTGGAAGCCAAAGGACCTTAAAAATCATCTCATTCCCACCCCTGCCCTGGCAGGGACACCTCCCACTGCCCCAGGCTGCTCCAAGCCCCAATGTCCAGCCTGGCCTGGGACACTGCCAGGGATCCAGGGGCAGCCACAGCTCCTCTGGCAATTCCAGCCCAGCCCTCCCCACCCTCCCAGACAGCAATTCCCAATATCCCATCTAAATTTACCCTTTTCCAGTTTAAATCTGTGTCCTGTCCCTCCATGCCTTGTCCCCAGTCCCTCTGCAGCTCTCCTGGAGCCCTTCAGGCCCTGCCAGGGGCTCTGAGCTCTCCCTGTGTCCTTTTCCTCTCCAGGTGAACATTCCCAGCTCTCCCAGCCTGCCTCCAGAGCAGCTGGAGCAGCTCCATGATCTCCCCTCCAACAAATCCATGCTTTTCTTGTGCTGGGGGTCTGGACTCAGCATTCCAGGTAGGGCCTCCGAGCATTCCATGTGCAACTCAGCCTTGGCAGAAACCATTTCAGAACCTTATCAGCATTCCTTGTTCCTTAAAACACCAAAAATCCTCTGAGTGGAGGTTCATTAATCCCTTATCCTCAAATTTAACCCAATTTTTGCAAAGTCTGGTGTGAGTAATTACCAAAATGTTGGTTCATCTGGTTTCTTTGAGGCCAAAATTCAGCGAAATGGAGAACGAGGTTCTCAAACCTTCACATGACCAAAGGAAACTGGCCAAAGGCACCCCCAAATTCCTCTGCAAAGGTGAAGAATCCCAGAATTGCTGAGGTTGGAAAAGCCTCCTGAGATCATCAAATCCAACCATCCACCACCACCACCACGTTCACCACTAATCCACAGCCTCAAGAGCCACATCCACTCATTGGCTGAACTTTTCCAGCAATGGTGACTGCACCCCTTCCCTGGGCAGCCTCTTCCAAAGCCTGACAATCCATGGAATTGTTAAGGAAGAACTTCGTTAATAAAATAAATAGATCAGAACGTATCAAAATTCTGCATTGAAAAGCAATTTCTAGAAAAAAATGACTAAACCTAAAGACTAAAAATTCATCCAAAGATAAAAATTCATCTTTAGCTGCTCCTTTTCTATTTGCATAAGAAGAGCAAAGCAGGAGTCTCTTGATTAATTGGAAACAAAACCTGTTCCAAAATTCCCAACAATTCCAGCGATAACACCTCGTAATGGGGCACAGATTTTAAGTAAATGTTACCTTCGTCCTCCCCCCCTCTAAAACATTTAATTTAATATCACAGAAGCAAATTATGGATCTGCTGCTCCAAATTAGGATGGCATTTCCTAATGAGATTTCATTTTTGTTCTAAAGGTTATTTTCAATCACAGCAGCTTTTGAAAAGGGTTGAGAGTGCTCAGGAATTCTGGCTTCTCCTCAGGAAGGAGAAAATAAAGAGGAGAAAACTAACTCGTTACAATTTTTAGGGTAGAACACCTGTTCCTTGTGTTTAGATGGAGAACAGAACATTTCCCACATTGATTTCCAGATTATTCCCCTTAAAGTGCATCCCTGGATGGTGAACCAGGAGCCCTGAGCTCCATCACAGAGCCCAGGGATGCTCCTCCAATCTCCAACCCTTGGATGAAAGTGAATCCTTGGATGAAAGACCCGAGAGGTCCAAATCTTGACTCAACTCCATTTTCATGAATTTAATCAAGACAAGGCACAGGAAATCCCTCAAAACCTGGAACCAAGACTGAAACCACCCCCATCCCTGGCTGCAGCAGCAGGGGAGCTCTTTCCAGGGAAAAAATCCTTCCAACCCATCCCTGAGGTGAGGCAAATTCCTGTCCAGCTCCTGATGTGGATACACTGGAGAAATGCAGGGGAGGCCACCAGGACGATGGGAGACCCTTCAGATTCTGAGGGAGCTGGGTTTGGCCAGCCTGGAGATGGAAAAATCCAATTTCTGTCTTCACTTTCCTACCAGGAAGTTCTGGAGAAGACAAAGACAAAAGAGAAGTTGGGATGAAGGGCAGAAGCAATTTCTCTCTTCAAATTGCTACTGGGAGGTTCCGGAGAAGATGAAGACAAAAGAGATGTCGGGATGAAGGGCAAATGGAATTTCTCTCTTCAAATTGCTACCAGGAAATTCTGGAGAAAATGAAGACAAAGGAAAAGCCGGGATGAAGAGCAGACAGAATTTCTCTCTTCAAATTGCTACTGGGAAGTTCTGGAGAAAATGAAGACAAAAGAGAATTTGGGATGAAGAGCAGACGGAATTTCTCTCTTCAAATTGCTACCAGGAAGTTCTGGAGAAGATCAAAAACTCTTCTTGGAGGAGCAGAGTAAAGGACTGTGAGCCAAGAGGTCTAAGCTGCACCAAGAGGAATTCCACCTGATTATAAGGAAGAAAATCCCCTGTGCAATCGGACAAATGTCCAGAGGGGCCATGGGATGCTGTCCCAGAGCTTGGCAGGACATGGCTCTGAGCAATCTGACCCTGAAGGTGGTCCAGGTTGAGCAGGGGGTTGGACAAGAGGCCATTTTGGATTAATTATTCCAAATTACTCCATGATTGCAGGAGCTGTGATGTCATCACCTGCTTGTGCAATCTGCTCCCTTGGAACAGGTCCATTCTGGATCATGGAATCACAAAATGGTTTGGGTTGGAAGAGACCTTAAATCCATCCAGTGCCACCCCTGCCATGGCAGGGACACCTCCCACTGTCCCAGGAGCTCCAAGCGCCAATGTCCAGCCTGGCCTGGGACACTGCCAGGGATCCAGGGGCAGCCACAGCTGCTCTGGCAATTCCAGCCCAGCCCTCCCCACCCTCCCAGACAGCAATTCCTAATTCCCAATATCCCATCCAAATCTCCCTTTTTCCAGCTTAAAGCCATTCCCTGTGTCCTGTCCCTCCATGCCTTGTCTCCAGTCCCTCTCCAGCTAATCCTCTCCAAGCAGGCACTGAACTATGGCAAGCGATGGATTTTGATAGGAACATCAGCAAAGCTCCAAGAAATTCGAGTTGGGAATGGAACTGCAGCAAAGCCTCTGCCAAAGCATTTCATAATGGTCAATTAATGGAAAATTCGCACTGCAGAACCTGATGGATTTTTTTTTTTTCCAACGGCAATGCTGGAAAGATCCCGGCAGCTGCAGCAAAGCAAAAGCAGCAGCACTACCAGGAGAGCAAAGAATGCTCCCAATTGTTGGGAGAGTTCCCTGAATATCCCAGCGCCTGCCTCGCTGTCGGGAAGGGCCACATGAACGTGTGACTGGGTGGTTACATAAGGCTGGGCTTTGGGCAGGCCATGTGAGAGCTGGGAAATAGAAAAAGCAGGAAAAATATGGGGTTTGGACAAGGGATTCTGCAGGGATCTTGCAGGGAAAGCAGGAAACTCCAAAATTCCCTGCCGTGAGCCAGGGTGGTTAAAGCCACCCGATCCCAGTGCTCATGGAAGCTCTCCAGAATTCCAGCGTCAGTTCTGATGGAATTGGTACAAATTGATATTCAATTTTCTGAACAGATTTTAAACTCCCCCTACTCAAAGCTCTGTGCCTGTGGGTGGTTGTTCTTTGCCAGCAGCACGGGAACATCCATGGGCTCAGAAGGCTGGGAGGGAAGGGAAGGGCTTGGAATGGTCACCCAGAGCAGCTGGGGCTGCCCCTGGACCCCTGGAAGTGTCCAAGGCCAGGCTGGACAGGACTTGGAGCAGCCTGGGGCAGTGGGAGGTGTCCCTGCCCACGGAATGGGATGACCTTAAGTTCCCTCCCAACCCAAACCATTTCAGATTCAATGATTTCAAATGCCATGCCAAAAAAAAAACCTGCGAGGAGGAAAAAGAAAGATTTAACATTGGGAAGCTTGACAAGATGAATCTCTTAAAAAAAAAAATCCCAAAACTTTCCTTTTGGGTTGATCAAATTATGAAGAGTCAACAGATGAATCACTCATAAAACTAAACTGAAGTCATGGGTGCTGCTGCTTCGTTAAAGTCTGCTAATCAAACTGAAAATAAGTACAGAAAGATGTTTCCCACTGAGGTTTGTGGCACCATCAGGTTCAATTTCTCAGTCTTTAATCTCTGAATTGAACCACACTCTTCCCAAAACCCAGCTGGCCCAGGCACGGCAAACACCAGATTGGAAGAATTCCCTCCGCGCATCCCTAAGCTCCCAAACAAACAGAAAACTCAGGTCTAAGCTGATCAAGATGGGCCTAATCCGACCGCCCTGGGAACTGCATCGTGGTGGTGGAGTGTGGCGGGGCTGTTAAAATCCTCCCTGTGCTGAATTCCAAAGGCATTGAGCTGTCTGGGAACGGGAAACAGGGATCAGCTGATGGGGAGGATGAAATAGGAAAGCCTTATCAATATGATTCCCTGGCAAAAATGCTGAGAATATGGAAACTATAGTGAGATTGAAATGAAGACAAGCTCTGAGATACCAAACCCCAGTGACTGAACAACTGGAAAACAATGGTGTGGCCACTGAAGGTAATCACCTTTTGATTAAACAATTCCCTTTTGGATTAAACAATCCCCTCTGCTTGCAGACAGGTCCAAGGGTCAGAGCAGACCCTGCCAACTCGGCAGAGGGTCCAAAAAGCAGTTTTTAGAGTTTAAAATCTAACGTCGTATGGTAATGCAATGACTCTCCTAGGCTGTGTGTAAATGTTGTAGGATTTGTAGCTTGTTCTGGATTGGTTAGTGAAAATTAGAATATTCAGCACAGAAGATGATTTATTGCATTGGAAATGACAACCACAGTATTCCATTCCATTTTCCTCTATTCTATTCTATTCTATTCTATTCTATTCTATTCTATTCTATTCTATTCTATTCTATTCTATTCTATTCTATACTTTTCTTCTCTCTCTCTCTCCCCTCTCTGCCCTGCTCTGAGCTGTGTCTGGCAGCTCCTGGCAGCTCCCCTACCCCCACACCTTTCACAATAAACCTCATGCTCTCAGAGATGACTCCAGAGATCTCTCGTCTCCATCCTGACCATCTGAAACAAAACCATGGACAAATCCCACAATCAGCCCCCCAGCCCTCACCTGAGCTCCGGGAGAGGCACACACACAAAAACAGCACAGCAGGAGCCAGGCTGGATTTGCTGGATCATCTCCTCTCAGCTGCTGGGTCTGCACAGCTTGCTGATTTCATTTGTTAATTAGCTGCCTTTGTCTTCAGATGTTGGGAGCAGGCGGGATAAGAATAAAACACATCTGGGAAAGGGATGGGAACGGCTTCATCCCGGCGGGCAGAGCGGAGCCAGCGGTGACGCATCACTGAGCCGCGAGTTATTCAGCTCCTAAATTATTCTTAAACGCAAAAGTCCCATGTTTTCCATGTTGTTTTTCCTCTCTGACCGAGCACAAGCTTTCAACCACGGAATCATTGAGGTTGGAAAAGAATTTAGGATCACCGAGTCCAGGCCGTGCCCAATGCCCACCTTGTCCCCAGCCCAGAGCTCTGAGTGCCACAGCCAGGAATTCCTTGGGCACCTGCAGGGATGGGCACTGCAAACCTCCCTGGGCAGTTCCAGGGTCTGCCCACCCTTTCCATGGAGAAATTCCTGCTGCTGTCCACCCTGAGCTCCCCTGGCCCAGCCTGAGGCCGTTCCCTCTCCTCCTGTCCCTGTTCCCTGGAGCACAGCCCGACCCCCCCGGCTGTGCCCTCCTGGCAGGAGCTGTGCAGAGCCACAAGGTCCCCCTGAGCCTCCTTTTCTCCAGGCTGAGCCCTTTCCCAGCTCCCTCAGTCCCTCCTGGGGCTCAGACCCTTCCCAGCTCCCTCAGCTGCTCCTCATCAGATTTACTCTCAATAATTCACAAAATTCTGGACTGGTCTGGGTGGGAAGAGACCTTCAAACCCATCCAGTGCCACCCCTGCCATGGCAGGGACACCTCCCACTGTCCCAGGGTGATCCAAGCCCTGTCCCACCTGGCCTTGGACAATTCCAGGGATCCAGGGGCAGCCACAGCTTCTCTATCAAGACAGCTCTGAGGTGATTTGTGTGGGATATAAACATCAACAATTCCATTAATTTCTCTATTTCTTGCACCGTATGGAAAGGCTAACGAGCTCTCAGGCTCTCCATCCATTCATGAGCCCAGCGTGGACACACAACAGCTCCAACCAAGCTGGAAAGACAGGAATTAAGTTATTCCCAGCTCCGTGTGAGCTATTTTTCCCTCTCCAGCCCTTTCAAAGAAATTTATTCTGCATCTGCAGTGCTGCATGTGCAGAACAGAGCCAGCACGGAAAACAAGCAGCACTTGCAGATGCTGGAAGGAAGCAAATGTTCCCTCCTTGTTCCCACGGCTGAGAGTGTGACCCTGGGAGATCCCTGAGGAGCCTCCATCGATTTCCGATAGAATTTCGGGAGGATCAAAGCCGTGCCAGGAGGCTGTTAACAACTCCAACACAAAAGGACGAAGCAAATGACCTCAGCAGTCAACAATGCCCACACAGCTCCAGCCTGTGATGCTTTCCTGAGGGTTCAGAGCAAAATTCCAAAAGGAAAGAGTCTGAGGAACTCTCAGCAATGGGATTTTGTGGAGAAAAGGTTTTCCCTCATCTTTTAAGGAGGTTATCAATACACCTGATTGGAATTGCTCCTCCAAGCACGTCCTGGGGACATCGGGAGGATGGCACAGGGGGGGCAGCGCCACCAAAGAGTTCTCCGTCTCCAAGGACACCAAACGGAGACAATTGCCATTGTTTCTGAGGCAGGATTAGCACTGGAATTCCCAGGGAGCAGAGAAGTTTTGTAAGTGCAGCACTAACAGAGCAAACAGCAACGTCCACGAGAATGCTCAACTTCCCCAGGGATGGGAGCAGCCCCGAGGAGAAGGATTGGGGTTTTGGTGGGAGAGAGGCTGGACATGGCCTGGAATTGTGCCCTGGGCGGCTGTGGGAAGCAGGGAAAGTGAGAATACTGCCTCTGTGCCCCACTCAGGTGAGAGACCCAACCTGCAGAGCTGCCCCAGCCCTGGATCCAACAGCAGGAGGACATGGAGCTGCTGGAGGGATCCTGAGGAACCCATGGAGCTGCTCCAGGGCTGAAGCTGCTCTGGAGCCAGGCTGGGAGAGCTGGGAATGTTCCCTGGAGAGGAGAAGGACACAGGGAGAGCTCAGAGCCCCTGGCAGGGCCTGAAGGGCTCCAGGAGAGCTGCAGAGGGACTGGGGACAAGGCATGGAGGGACAGGACACAGGGAATGGCTTCACAGGGTCGGATGGGATATTGGGAATTGGGAATTGCTGCTGGGAGGGTGGGGAGGGCTGGGCTGGAATTGCCAGAGCAGCTGTGGCTGCCCCTGGATCCCTGGCAGTGTCCCAGGCCAGGCTGGACATTGGGGCTTGGAGCAGCCTGGGACAGTGGGAGGTGTCCCTGCCATGGAAAATGGGTGGGATGGATGGGATTTAAGGTCCTTTCCAACCCAAACGATTCCAGGATTCTCTGGGTGCATGCACAGATGGAAAAGTCTCAGTGGATTTTCCCAATCCATGGCTTTTCCCAACAACAAAGAGCTGGCGCTCACACAGAACGAGGCACAGCCAGGAATTCCCAACTTCCCAGCACCAAACTGCCCCTGGCATGGTCTGAACCACCCAAAAATCCTGGAATTGTGGGAATTTCTGGGATCACTCCACAGGATGGACTTAATTAACTTCCACACGCATAATCAGCGCCCTGAGTACAGGATCCTAACCTGGTGTCAGCTGTTTTTAAACAACATTAAATAATTAAAGGGCAAAGAAAAAGGAGTAATTAAAGGGCAAAGAAAAAGAATTAATTAAAGGGCAAAGAAAAGACCATCAGGAAAACACTTCCACACTGGAAAAGGAATTCAGGACCTCAGCATGCTGTGCAAGATGTACAGAGCAGAACATTGAATTTCACCAAAAAGGAAAAGGGATAATTTAGATTGTATTTGTATTATATGAATTATTATCGGCTGTAAGCACCTCAAGAGGGAAAAAAGCACAAAAGAGCTCTTTTGGCTCCAGGGAATATAAATATAAGGAACGAGAGTAGCTGGAAATGGAAGGAAAGCCAATTCAGTTTGGGGAAGGAGCAGATTGATTTGATTTGAACAGAGGAACCTGGGCACGGAGAGGATTCCTCAAAGCTCCGCGATCAGATGGTTTTTAGCGAAATACAAGTAATTAAATTGGTTTTTAGAACAGCAGCAAAGAGAAAAATCAACCCTAAAAAAGCAGCCAGAGCCGCGAGATAAAAGAGGTCAAACCAAACCCATGTCGTGGTCAACTCCAATATGAAATTCTGGGAAAAAAAACGCAATCAGAGTTGATTAAAAAATTCCAGATCATTATCATTAAATCAAGGACACTCGAATCAAGACACGGAGTAATTGAAAGCATCTTTTCATTGCACTTGCGTCAGGCAGCTCCAGAGCTCACTGTGGAGCCCCACCGTGCTGGAAAATCCTGCTGGACCAGGAGCATCCCAAAAAAAGTGGAATAAACAAGGTTTAAAACCACCCTGACACTGCAGGGACTGGGATTTTTTAGCAGCAATTTTGGGTTGTTAATTCCCTCTGTACCCGCGTCATTTTTCCATTAAAAAGCAGGAAAAAGGGATTTCCCAAGGCAGGAAAAGCAGGCACTGATGCCAAAGGCCACCTGACGTGCTCGACGTGGAATAATTGTTACAAATTGGGAGTATTAACATCTTAAATCAGTAATTATTGGTTTCATAATCCCAAACCTAATTAATGCTTGTTCTTCCACTTTCTGAAAACCAGAAACTTAATTTTGTGAAATTAATGAACAACAAACTGGGTTAGGAAAGTCTGGGTTTAGAGCACATCCATCTCCGCTCAGCGAAATTTTTCCAGAGGCTCCTTAAAGGTTGAAAGGTTGAAATAAATCCCTGAGAAAAATTAAATTCCGAATTAATTGAGTGTAAATAATGAGTAGGGGCTCCTGGTAAGACCCCACTGCTCTCTCGCTGCCTTATTCTGGATTTTAAATAGTCTAAAAGGAGAATAAAAATCATTTAATAGAGAAAAATAGAAATAGTTGATAAGTCATTAATTTATAATAGACAAGTGAATCCAGAGGGGGTGATGGAGATGATGTGAGGTGTAGTTGCACTGTTTTAGAAATCTTTCTCTTCTTTCTCAGGGAGAACAGAGATAAGCTGCATTTTTGGACTTTCCTAATCTCTGTGTTTGGTGCTAGGTGCTGTATAGCTGTGACCAATGGTTTTAGGAGGTGGATTCCCTGCTGACCAATAGTTGCTAGGTTATTAATGGATAGATAAAGAAGTTTCTGTAAATAAAGTTTCTGTTTTCGCCATCTTGGGTCCTCCTGCCTGCTTCCTCTGCCAGCTTCTGCCAATCCCAGGAAATCTAAACCAACAGTGAGGTTTGAAGCACTTCTCCTATGAGGAAAGTTTGGGAGAATTGGGATTGTTTACATAGAGGAGAAGGACACAGGGAGAGCTCCGAGCCCCTGGCAGGGCCTGAAGGGCTCCAGGAGAGCTGCAGAGGGACTGGGGACAAGGGATGGAGGGACAGGACACAGGGAATGGCTTTAAAATGGAAAAGGGGAGATTGAGGTTGTATATTGGGAATTAGGAACTCCTGTCTGGGAGGGTGGGGAGGGCAGGGCTGGAATTGCCAGAGCAGCTGTGGCTGCCCCTGGATCCCTGGCAGTGTCCAAGGCCAGGTTGGAGCAGCCTGGGACAGGATGGGATTTAAGGTCCCTTCAATCCCAAAGCACTCCTCGATTCCCTGATAACACAAAGTGCCACATTTCCTCCCTCCTGTCCCATTCCTGTCCTGCTTTTCCAACCCTCCCATTTATTTTCCAGCCTTAAACTCTTTCCCATTACAAACACCAGCACAGGAACCTTGCCAGCTCTCCACACGTTGCTCTGCAATCCCTGCTCCGAAGGAAAATCACATTTCTCCCCAGTTTGACTCCAGCAGAATATCAAACACACATTTGAAGGGAAGAGAAATAAAAGGAAAAGCAGGACTAGAGGCCATAAATAACAGCGAGTGGATGAGGAAAAGAGGAGGCCGTGGAAGAAACTCCTCGGAGGCAAATGAAGGTGACAAATCAAAGCAAAGTGTAGCAAAGAGGAAAATCAACCTGCCTGGAATATTTAGAGCCAAGCCTGATCCCAGACAAGGGAAGTCTTTCCTCTGCCTGAATGAAACTCCCAGCCAGCCCATTCCAGGAGCAGAGGCTAAAATCCCATCCAGCTTGGAAAAGACCCTCAGGGGTCACCTAAACCATGTCCTGCTTCTCTCTGTGGTGCTGCTGCTCCTGAATTCAGCACAAATCCAACCCAAAATGTTGTCACAGGATGGAAATGCACAGAATTCCAATGAGCAGCGGAGGTTTTCCTCCTGAGATAATTACATTTGCCTGCCCATCTGCCAAGCCTTCCCTTCCCAATGTCTCCCAGGCTTTTGAGGTCCTTTGAGCTGGATTTGGAATGAGGATGAAGACCCCAAAGATAATTAACCCCGAGGACTTCACTGAAATTGGTGTGGGGGAAAAGTGAGCACCAGAGCACGGCTCCACCTGGAGATCCATGGATGTTCTCAGCAGAGCCTGGAGTGACAAAGTCCTGAGGACAGGGATGGGGATGGGGATGGAGGATGAGGAAAAATCTGTCAGAGTCTACATTTCAATTCTGCTACTTTAATTATAGAAAACAAAGTCATGCAAGTGGCAGGCCTTGAAATTCTTCCCTGGGAGGGTGGGGAGGGATTGGAATGGAGTTCCCAGAGCAGCTGTGGCTGCCCCTGGATCCCTGGAGGTGTCCAAGGCCAGGTTGGAGCAGCCTGGGACAGTGGGAGATGTCCCTGTCCATGGCAGGGGTGGCCTGGATGGGCTTTAAGATCCATCCCTAACCATTCCAGGGTTTTATCAAATGCAGAAGAGCCAAAGAGCAAAATTCCTTCCCTGAAGGGTTGGATGGGCATTGGAACAGCCTCTCCAGGGATGTGGTGGAATCCCTGTCCCTGGGAATGCTCAAAAAGCAAGCAGACACCTCACAAGATGATTCAATAACTGTGGTGGGATTCAAAGGCTGAATTCGATGATCTCGGGGGTCTTTCCAATCTTTATTTTCCTATAATTCTGTATTTCTGGTTATTCCGTGGGACCACCCACCCCAAACCCCTCCACACACAAACCCCACGCAGGGAATTTTCCCGGGATCGGCAGGAATGGAGTATTCCAGTCAGGAACAGCAAATCTGGGCCTTAAACTCAGCTCTTTCTATAACCCAGGCCTATTTCCATGGCTGTTTATAGATCCCTGTAAACAGAGGGAATTTTGGAGCCATTAAAAGGAGCTGTCTCTGCACTCCAGGGATATTTACAGCATCAATTATCCCGAACCTCATCTGACACGAGCTCGTCTCGGGCTCATCTGAGCACAGCTATTAGAGCCAGCTTTAATTTAGGAAAGGAGCAGCAGAAAAGGCATCCAAATAACCTCGTGGCACTTTCCCTGCAGTTCGTTCCAGCAGGAAAAGAAAATCTGCATCCACAGCCAGGTAACGCTATGGAATTCAGGCTCGGTAATTAATTGTGAGATTTGTTCTTTAAAAAAAATCCTGATTTTTTTAATCCAGGAGGATTCTGGGGAGCAGATTCTGCAAGGAACTTCCTCAGCAGCTCCTCGGGGTTAATTAAACATCATCCACATGAGCTCAATGTGGAAATAGAAATGTTCCGTGGCTCGGGCGAATCGGAATTCTGCATTTCCATTCCTCCGTGCATGTTTAACTTTCACTTGGAATTTGCACCAGCAGGGTCATCAGGATGGATGAATCCCTTCTTTTAGGGGAAGACTGGAAGGGTTTTGGGGTTGGACACCCAGGAAGAGCACAGAGGGAATGCATGGATTGGGAATGGGAACACTCAGATCCTCCTGACCACCGCCGTTCCCACGATTCCCTGTTCTCTCTCCTATCGTCTTTTTCTTTTTTTGAGGGAACTCTGTCTGTCTTAAAATCACAGAATCAAAGAATCCTGGAATGGTTTGGGTTGGAAAGGACCTTAAATCCCACCCAGTGCCACCCCTGCCATGGCAGGGACACCTCCCACTGTCCCAGGCTGCTCCAACCCCAATGTCCAGCCTGGCCTGGGACACTGCCAGGGATCCAGGGGAATTCTCTGGGAATTCCATCCTGGACTCTCCCCACCCTCCCAGACAGGAATTCCCAATTCCCAATATCCAACCTAAATCCACCTATTTCCAACTTGAAGCCATTCCCTGTGTCCTGTCCCTCCATCCCTTGTCCCCAGTCCCTCTCCAGCTCTCCTGGAGCCCTCCAGGCCCTCCAGGGGCTCTGAGCTCTCTTTCCATCAAACATTTTTGGAAAACAAAGCCAATCCAGCACAAATCCAGGGAATGTGGAGGCAATTACATGGAACGAAACATTTTCCTCCTTTTCTCTTTGGGATTGAACTCAAACAGCACCGAAATGCCCCAGGGCTGAGCACCAAACTCGAGGTCATTTCCCAGCATTTCCAGTGCAAGTTCCCAACTGGTTTTGAAGGGAAAATCTTTGTTATTATTCATATATCCCAACAGATCGTTGTGCAGAGCTGCCTGGAAAGGCACAAAAGCAGGGAAAATGGGATAAAATGCACTTTAGGAAAGCACAAAAAATTATTTAAATTCTATTCTATGGCTGGTCACTTCAGGGGTTTCCATAAGGAACTGGAAATGTGAGGTGCAGTTCTAAAATTAAAAACAGAATTAAAATTAAACAGAATTAAGACAGAAAAAATTAAAAAATAAAAAAAAATTAAATTAAATTTTAAAAGTATAAAAAATTGAAAACACAAAGCCAAGCAGGTGCCCTTGCCCTCAGAGATGTTCTGTGCTCCATCATGGAAGAATCTGGGATTCTCCCTGGAATTCCCTCATCTCCCAGAAGGAAAATCCAGCCTCTCATCCATCCCAAACACCCCCCACACATCCAACCCTTCCCCAGCCCCAGGAAAACCTTCAGGGCTGAGCTGAACCACAGAATTCCACCACGAAAATTGCACCAAAGCCCAGGAATTCTGCAGCTCACAGAGCATTTGATCCTTGCGCCTCCATTTGGAATTTGATATTCCATTGGTATTTTCTGAGCCTTCAGTACATGAGAACATCAAGGGTTTTTTATTTATTTTTTTCTTTCTTTCCTCTTGCTCCTAACAGAGATTTTCATTGTGGAAAATAAAAATTCCCACCAGTGAGGGACTGATAACATTTCCCAGCCACCGCCGAGGGTTTCATTCAGGCTGAGTTGTGTGCTGGGGAGGGAAAAATGTCCTGGAATGATGGCAGCTGCTCCAAAATCCATGATTAATTCATGGCAGACCTGCCTCACTCCTTCCCAGGACACAGCACAGCATTCTTTCCTTTTTTTTTCCAGTGGGAAGTTCTCTGCCCATGGTTGGGGGTGGAACAAAATGCCCTTAAATCCTCTTCCAACCCAAACCTGTAGCGATTTCATGATTCCCCCATAAAATTCCTCATTTTCCCAGTGGAATCAGCACTCCCAGGCATTCGAAACCCAATTTCCAAATTAGAAGTGTGAGAAATTAGGAATAAAAATCCAAATTTAGCTGGGAAAGGATATTAGAGCTCTGACAGAATCCATTTACACCGTTTGTATTCCCAGATTTTTTTTAAGGAGGATGGCTTGGATCAGCTTTGGTGGATTTAATGGGAATTGGAGGCAAGATTTGGCCTCCCAATGAATCCATGGGAGCTGAAGGGGATCCAGACCTCGATGGAAGCAGCACCAAGATATCAAAAAAAAGAGATACTTTCCCATTCAGGTGAAGCAGAAAATTCCATGGTAAAATGTGCCACAACTCTACGAAAAGCAGGAATAAACCAGGGGAAAATAGCCTTCAATCTTCAGACAAATTCCATTCAAAAAAAAAGGGATGAAATATTAAAAAAAAGAAGGATGAAAAGGCACGGAAAGCATCCTGAAATTGACAGTGGAATTTGAAAATAAAAGAAACCAAAAAAGAACAAAAATCACCCAAAAGACAAAGCTGTGCAAGAGATGTTTCCTCTTGTAAGCCTGAGGCAAAATTCCTTTCGGATAACAAAGGGGAGCTCACGGATTTTCCGCTGCTCTCTGAAGCTCTGCAATCTCCGGGAATTTGGCATTGCTCCCACCCTGGTCATGGAACCAAGGGATCCTGGGATGGTTTGGGTTGGAAGGGACCTTAAATCCACCCAGTGCCACCCCTGCCATGGCAGGGACACCTCCCACTGTCCCAGGCTGCTCCAAGCCCCAATGTCCAGCCTGGCCTGGGACACTGCCAGGGATCCAGGGGCAGCCACAGCTGCTCTGGCAATTCCAGCCCAGCCCTCCCCACCCTCCCAGACAGCAATTCCCAATTCCCAATATCCCATCTAAATTTACCTTTTTCCATTTTAAATCCATTCCCTGTGTCCTGTCCCTCCATCCCTTGTCCCCAGTCCCTCTGCAGCTCTCCTGGAGCCCTTCAGGCCCTGCCAGGGGCTCTGAGCTCTCCCTGTGTCCTTCTCCTCTCCAGGGGAACATTCCCAGCTCTCCCAGCCTGGCTCCAGAGCAGCTCCAGCCCTGGAGCAGCTCCGTGGATTCCTCTGGATCTCTCCAACAAATCCACAACTTTCATGTGCTGAGGAGCTCAGAGCTGGGCACAGCTCCCCAGGGAGTGCCTCCCAAGGGCAGAAATTTTGGAGACCTAAGGCTCTCCAATGTAGGAATTGTGGGAGCTACTTTATCATGAGACCAACTTGTTATTCTCAATTCTCTCCCCACCCTCCCAGACAGGAATTCCTTCCCAAAATCCCATCTACATCCACCCTTTCCCAGTTTGAAGCCATTCCCTGTGTCCTGTCCCTCCATGCCTTGTCCCCAGTCCCTCTCCAGCTCTCCTGGAGCCCTTCATGCCCTGGAAGGATGTCCAAGGTCTCCCTGTGTCCTTCTCCTCTCCAGGGGAACATTCCCAGCTCTCCCAGCCTTTCTCACCTCCACTCTGGGAATTTTTCCTTTCCTTCCCGGATCTCCACATGGAGCAGAAAGGAAATTCCAGCCCAGCACTGCTCAGCAGCCTCAGACCCAGGGCTGAGCATTCCCAGCCCTTCAGCTTCCCAAAATTCCTCTGCTGTGACCTTGCACCTCCCCAGGCCATCATTAGCCCCAAGAATTCCCTGCAGTCCAACTGGCTAGCCCAAAACTCCATGGAGAGATAGCAAAAGATAACAGATAAGGAATGGAGGAGGTTTGGATGGGATATTGGGAAGGAATATTGGGAGGCCCTGGCGCAGCTTTCCCAGAGGATCCTCTCGCAGAAAACCCCAAACTCGGCTCTTTTAAGGGATTTTAATGTTGGAAAAGCACAGACTTGACCTCAGAGAGCAAATAATGAGAACTCCACTAACTAATTTAATTAATTTTCTAACTAATTTAATTAATTAATTAATTTTAATTCATTTCTCTCCTGCTGAAAATTCCAGTTCTCAATATTGGGGAGCTTCAAATGATTTCCATCTGTAGAATATTCCACATTGTCTCCTTTTCTTGTACCATGGGAAAAAAAGGCAGAAAGATGAATATATTTGTTTTCCTTACATGCTGCTCTTTATTGCTTTATATTAATTTTCCTCTGTTTTTTTTTCTCCTTTAAATTTCCATTCATTATTTCTGTCCTCATCCAAGCATTTGAATGAGGATTTAAGCTCATCCCTGAGCTTTTAATGAATGGAAGGACAAGGAAAGGAGCTCAAAGAAATCAATAAATATTGGGAGACACCAGAGCTGGGAATTAAAAATGTCATTACAGCAAAAACACAAAATTCCGTGCAGCACTACAAGGCAAACACAACTCCAAGAGGCAGCGCGGAAATGAATAAATTCTCTTTTCAATATCTCAATTACAGCTTCATTGCTGTGGCCAGGAGAGCAATTCCAACATCCACAGGGAGGAGGGTAAAGAATAGGAGCAGGAATGAGGGGATTAAAGCCAAGGGAAAAAAATCGGGAATCCTACAGAAATGAGAGCAGAAGTTCAGCATAAATCACCCTTTAAAAACCTTTCTGGCAGCAAGGAGAACTTAAAATAAACAAGTGGTGCTGCCTGGGTCCACATTTAAAACCTGAATTTTCTTTGGGATGCAGGAATCTGAATGGGATTTCTTTCAAACTCTCAGGTTTGTCCAAACTCTCACCAGAAAGGCCTAATTTCACTTTGACCACCAAGATTTGATGCCTAAATCAGCCCCGTGCTCCAAACCCTTCCTGTGACCTCATGGGATAATCACTCCAGGAGAATTAGTGCACAGATTCCATTTTTTCATATTTTTCCATCCAAAATTCCCTACCCTCTTTGTGCCTGGCAGAGCAGCCCCACACCCATGGTGCAGCACAAGGGAAGCTCAACATAAATCCTAAAAAACCCCAAAAAACCTTTCTGGCAGCAAGGAGAACTTGTGAAAATAAACAAGTGGGTGCTGCCTGGGTCCATATTTTAATCCTGGATTTTCTTTGGGATGGGGGAATCGGAGTGGAAGGGATTTCTTTCAAACTCTCAGGTTGTTTGGGACTCACCAGAAAGTCCTAATGTCACTCTGACCGCCAATGTTTGATGCCTAAATCAGCCTCGTGCTCCCAATCCTCCCTGCGACCTCATGGGATGATCACTCCAGGAGAATTAGTGCAAAGATTCCATTTTTTCATATTTTTCCATCCAAAATTCCCTACCCTCTTTGTGCCTGGCAGAGCCAGCCCCACACCCGTGGTGCAGCACAAGGGAAGTTCAGCATAAATCACCCCTAAAAAACCCTAAAAAACCTTTCTGGCAGCAAGGAGAACTTGTAAAAATAAACAAGTGGTGCTGCCTGGGTCCATATTTTAATCCTGAATTTTCTTTGGGATGGGGGAATCGGAGTGGAATTTCTTTCAAACTCTCAGGTTGTTTGGGACTTGCCAGAAAGCCCCAATGTCACTTTGACCACCAAATCAGCCCCATGCTCCAAACCCTCCCTGCGACCTCATGGGATAATCACTCCAGGAGAATTAGTGCAAAGATTCCATTTTTTCATATTTTTCCATCCAAAATTCCCTACCCTCTTTGTGCCTGGCAGAGCCAGCCCCACACCCATGGTGCAGCACGAGGGAAGTTCAGCATAAATCACCCCTAAAAAACCTAAAAAACCCTAAAAAACCTTTCTGGCAGCAAGGAGAACTTGTGAAAATAAACAAGTGGTGCTGTCTGGGCCCATGTTTTAAACCTGAATTTTCTTTGGGATGGGGGAATCTGAATGGGATTTCTTCCAAACTCTTAAGTTTGCCCAAACTCCCACTAGAAAGCCCTAATTTCACTTTGACCACCAATGTTTGATGCCTAAATCAGCCCCGTGCTCCAAACCCTCCCCGCGACCTCATGGGACAATCACTCCAGGAGGATTAGTGCAAAGATTTTTTTTTTCATATTTTTCCATCCAAAATTCCCTACCCTCTTTGTGCCTGGCCTTGAACACTGCCAGGGATCCAGGGGCAGCCACAGCTGCTCTGGCAATTCCAGCCCAGCCCTCCCCACCCTCCCACACAGCAATTCCCAATTCCCAAGATCCCATCTAAATTTATCATTTTCCATTTTAAAGCCATTCCCTGTGTCCTGTCCCTCCATCCCTTGTCCCCAGTCCCTCTGCAGCTCTCCTGGAGCCCTTCAGGCCCTGCCAGGGGCTCTGAGCTCTCCCTGTGTCCTTCTCCTCTCCAGGTGAACATTCCCAGCTCTCCCAGCCTTTCTCACATCCAGTCCAGGTTGGACATTTGGGTGGAATATCTTGGAGCTGCAGGAGCTTTCCCCCTCCTAAAATTGGATTTGTGTTCCAAAGAACCAGGACTGGTGCAGGGCAAATTCCCACCTTTGGAAAAACTGAGTTCTGTGCCTAAACTGCCTCCCCTTTTCCTGATGCCACTCCAAGGGAAGATCCCAAATTCAGCACAAGGAGACAGAGCTGCTCCATGGATCACCTGCTCCATGCAAACACAAAGCCTCTGGAAAACCAGACAGATTCCAGGGACAGCCTCTGGACTTAGAGCTGCCAGCAGAGATTTCAGCACAAGGAACAGTTGTTTTCCCTAAATCCCCCAGATCTTCATCCTGGAATTCCAGATTTTCCCATCCCGCAGTGGTTCCTGCACAATGGGTGTGTCCCTTCCTCCATGAGTTAAATCTTAAACCTCTCCCTGCACTAAATTTCTTGGATAAAACTTTTTTCCACCCTGAATTCCACATTATTCTCAGAAATTTTTTAACCTCCACCTTTTTCCAGGAAAATTTTCCTTTGGAAATGAGCAGAGGAAGCTTTCTTTTGAGAACTCTGCTCCCTTAAATGAAAATACTTCATTTATTCCATATTTCCATGCTGGATTCCCCTGCTCCATGCAAACACAAACCCTCTGGAAAACCAGGCTGATTCCAGGGACAGCCTCTGGAGCTAGAGCTGCCAGCAGAGATTTCAGTGGATCTCTGAGCACAAGGAATGGTTGTTTTTCCTAAATCCCCCAGCTCTTCATCCTGGAATTCCAAATTTTCCCATCCTGCACAATGGATGTGTCCCTCCTTCCAGGAGTTAAATCCTAAAGCTCTCCCTGCACTAAATCTCTTGGATAAAACTTTTTTCCACCCTGACTTCCATGTTTCTTGCAGAAATCTTTCAACATCCCCCTGACCTTCTGCTCCACCTTTTTCCAGGCAAGCTGTGCCCTCATGTCCACAAGAATCTGGGAAGCAGGAGGAATTCAAGAATACATTTTCAATGAGGAAATCAGGACTTTTCCTCTGCTAAAAAATGGGAAATTGTCCTTCGGGAATGAGCAGCGAAACTTTCTTGTCAGAACGCCGCTTCTTAAAATGAAAATACCTCATTTATTCCATTTTCCCTTCCTTATAAAAGGAGAAAGTGTCCTCCAAGTAAAAAAAAAAAAAAAAAAATTCTCAAGGTATGAAAGCTTTTTCTTCAAAGTCAAGGATGAGATGGACTTTAAAGAGAGACTTCTAGAGGAAAATAAAACAGAGTTCAAGTCTGGCATGAATTGAGCTCAGATTTATGAGGCAGTGGCTCCACAAGAACGGAGCCCTCCCTCCTGGGAGTTCACTTCCAAGGGAACCGAGGGCGTTTGCTGGGATTTGATGTGAGAAATTCTCAGGGAATTCTCAGCCGGAGCTGGGAGAGGAAAAAAAAAGTTCTGTTGAATGGAAAATAAGGACAGAAAGTTGTCGGCGAAAGAAATCATGGCGGGGGAATTTGGCACAACTCATTCTTTCCTCGTGGAAGGGAAAGGTTTTTCTGAGAGAAATTATTCAAGGAAACCAAGGGGATGAGGGGCAGAGTTTTCAGGGATGGGAGGGACAGGAAAAAGAAAAATGGATTTAAGGAAGATTTAGGTTGGATATTGGGAGGGAATTCCTGGCCGTGAGGGCGGGATGGGGCTGGGATAGAATTCCCAGAGATGTGGCTCCCCTGGTGTTGGGGAAGAAGAAATAGGAAGGCCTTGTGGAAATTATTGCCTGGCAGAAGATACTGAGAATATTGAATCCTCAGGGGAGATTGAGATGAAGACAAGTTTTGAAATACCAACCAGTGAATAGCTGGAGGGAAGGCATTCCAGCCTAATGGTGTCACAATAGAAACAATACCCTCCTCTGGGGTGGATCCAAATCCAGCAAGAAGAACAGGTTTTTTAGGATTTCAATATGTAACATCTATGGTAATAGAAGGACTCTCACAGGCTATGTGCAAATGATGTAGAATTTGCATCTCGTCCTAGATTGGTTAGTAGAAATTAGAATATTCAACATGGAATCTGATTTATGTGGTTGTAAGGGTCAGATTCTCTCTCTCGGAACTTCCTTTCTGTACTTCCCTCACTCCCCTCTCCCTGACCTGCCTCACTGGCTGGCCTCCCTCCCCTACCCTCTTCCAAAATAAACCTGCACGCCTTGAGACTCTCTGCAGAGAGCTCTGTCAAAAACCGTCCGTTCACCGCAGAGGTGTCCACGGCACCCCCGCGTTTCTACATCCACACCCTGGATCCCTGGCAGTGAACTGAGATCAGGAGAAATTGGATATTTTGAGTCTCATTGACAGAAAATCTCTGGACATGAGCAGATCCAGGCAAACAATGGATCCTTCCTGCAAAACCAGGGCTAAAAGGATTTCCAAGAGTGCAGCAAGTCCATAAAAATGGTGGAATTTCTGCTCTCCCTCACACATCCCAGTTGTGTGGCTCCTTCCTCATTTACACCCTAATAATTAATTATTTTAGGGATGACAAATGCAGCTCCAAGTGCCAAATCCCAGACTTAAGAGGGAAATGAAAACCAGGGATCTGCCTGAGAGGGACATTTCCCCTCCACGTGTTGCTTTTAAATTGTCCCAACCAGCCAGGAAGTCAGGAATCGAGATGAATAAGGAAAAAAAAATTTTCTGTAGGTCTTATTCAATAATTCCTTGTAAAATCTGTCCAAATTTTCAATTAGAGGCTGGAATTATAAAGAATTTTAAATCAGAGGCCTTGAGAAATGCTCTTGATCCCCAATTTCCACAGAACACAACTTTGATTTTGTTTTTCCTCTTTAGCTTCCCGAGGCAAGATGCTTCCAAAAGGAGTTTTCATCTCTATTTTAAGAAATATCAACATGGAAGTTGTTTCTTCAAACACTTTGGAGAGATTCCGTAACAAACGAAAACATTCCCTTCTTGCTCTAATGATGGCTTTGCTTCCAACAGGGAACATCATCTGTTTGCCACAGATTTGGTTTTGACAGTTGTCTTTTTTTTTTTTTTCTGTGTAATTTTACTGAAAACACATTCACTAAAACAAACCCAAACTGAGGGAAAATGTTGGTGAAATAGTTGGGATCTTTCAGGGTTTTTTGGAATCTCGGAGGAAAATTTCACAGGCGACACGAATCGCTCCGAATATTCCTGCTCACACCACAAAGGATTTACAGAGGAAATATTCAACAAATAAAAAATCAAATCAGAAAATTACAATTAAAGAAATTTAAAATAATTTTTAAAAAATTTTTAAAGATAAAATTACTCAAAGCGACTTGGGAATTTCCATTCCCATTCTTTGATTTCTGGGGAGCTTTTCTGTGAACTCCAGGGTTTTTTATGTCTGTCTTTTTCAGAATTCCACACCACAAAGGATTTACAGAGGAAATATTCAACAAATAAAAAATCAAATCAGAAAATTACAATTAAAAACATTTAAAATAATTTTTAAAAAATTTAAAAGGTAAAATTACTCAAAGCGACTTGGGAATTTCCATTCCCATTCTTTGATTTCTTGGGAGTTTTTCTGTGAACTCCAGGGTTTTTTATGTCTGTCTTTTTCAGAATTCCACACCACAAACAATTTACAGAGGAAATACTCAACAAATAAAAAATCAAATCTGAAAATTACAATAAAAAAACATTTTAAATAATTTTTTAAATTTTTTTAAAAGACAAAATTACTCAAAGCTACTTGGAAATTTCCATTCCCATTCTTTGATTTCTGGGGAGCTTTTCTGTGAACTCCAAGGTTTTTTATGTCTGTCTTTTTCAGAATTCCACACCACAAAGGATTTACAGAGGAAATACTCAACAAATAAAAAATCAAATCAAAAAATTACAATTAAAAAATTTTAACGAATTTTAAAAATTTTTTAAAAAGACAAATTTACTCAAAGCGACTTGGGAATTTCCATTTCCATTCTTTGATTTCTGGGGAGTTTTTTCTGTGAACTCCAAGGTTTTTTATGTCCATTTTTTTCAGAATTCCACACCACAAAGGATTTACAGAGGAAATATTCAACAAATAAAAAAACATTTCAGAAAATTGCAATTAAAAAAATTTAAAATAATTTTTAAAAATTTTTACAAGACGAAATTACCCAAAGCGACTTGGAAATTTCCATTCCCATTCTTTGATTTCTGGGGAGCTTTTCTGTGAACTCCAAGGTTTTTTATGTCTGTCTTTTTCAGAATTCCACACCACAAAGGATTTACAGAGGAAATATTCAACAAATAAAAAATCAAATCACAAAACTGCAATTAAAAGAATGTAAACAATTTTTAAAAAAATTTTTAATTTCCTGCCTGCAAATATTTGATCATTAACTGCTGAAAACTCCCAGCCTGCCCACAGAGGGAAATTCAATTCCCAGAGGATTCCATGAAGGATTTCATCTCAGCTGGAAGATGGAGTTTGTCCCACAAAGACCTTGGCTGGATTGGAGGTGAATTAAGGAGCAGCGTGGGATGGAAAAAGGAAAATTAAACCTTTGAGAAATCCCACACAGCAAATTGGGGACCACGTTAAGGGCTGGACAAAAATGGGATGAGGAAAAAGAGATATTCCAAGAGGAAGTCTCGGAGAAATTCAGGAAAACTCAAAATCTCAAAATAATTATTCCTTAACCCTTCTTTTGGGAAAGACAAATCCCATCAATCCCAAAATCCACCAAAAATTGTCCCTAAATTATGGCACATCCCAAGACCCACCTGACACAGAGAGGGCACTTTTTGGGAAAGACAAATCCCACCAATCCCAGAATCCACAAAAAAAAAAGTCACTGAATTATCCACATCCGGAAATCCATCTGACAAAGACCTTTTGGGAAAGACAAATCCCATCAATCCCACTATCCACCAAAAATTGTTCCTAAACTATGGCACATCCCAAGATCCACCTGACACAGAGAGGGCACTTTCTGGGAAAGACAAATCCCAGCAATCCCAGATTAAAAAAAAAAAAAAAGTTTCTAAATTATCCACATCCTCAAATCCCTCTGACAAACACTTTTTGGGAAAGACAAATCCCACCAATCCCAGAATCCACCAAAAAAAGTCACTAAATTATGGCACATCCCGAGATCCACCTGACACAGAGAGCGCGATTTTGGGAAAGGCAGATCCCAGCAATCCCACATTTTGGGAAAACCAAACACAAATCCCACTAATCCCAGAATTTCCAAAAAAAAGGTCTCTGAATTATCTCACATCCTGAAATCCGCCTGACGCAGAGAGGGCATTTTTTGGGAAAGACAAACACAAATCCCACCAATCCCATTTTCCACCACAATCCCAATCCTTCACATTTTTCCTTGCAATCCAAATCCTATTTTCCCCTCTAATCCAAATCCTTCATATTTGGGGAAAGGCAGATCCCAGCAATCCCACATTTTGGGAAAACCAAACACAAATCCCACTAATCCCAGAAACAAGCCACGAAAAATTGTCTCAGAATTATCCCACATCCTGAAATCCACCTGACACAGGGAGGACACTTTTTGGGAAAGACAAATCCCACCAATCCCAGATCCCACAAAAAAAAAGTCTCTAAATTATTCACATCCTGAAATCCATCTGACACAGACTTTTTGGGAACGACAAATCCCACCAATCCCAGAATCCACCAAAAATTGTCCCTAAATTATGGCACACGCTGAGATCCACCTGACGCAGAGAGCGCGATTTTGGGAAATGCAGATCCCAGTGATCCCACATTTTGGGAAAGACGAACACAAGACAGAAAGAAGCCACAAAAATTTGTCTCTGAATTATCCCACATCCTGAAATCCACCTGACACAGAGAGGGTACTTTTTGGGAAAGACAAATCACATCAATCCCAGAATCCACCAAAAATTGTCCCTAAATTATCTCACATCCCGAGACCCACCTGACACAGGGAGGGCACTTTTTGGGAAAGACAAACACTAATCCCACCAATCCCATTTTTCACCACAATCCAAATCCTTCACATTTTTTCTTGCAATCCAAATCCTATTTTCCTCTCTAATCCAAATCCTTCATATTTTGGGAAAGGCAGATTCCAGCAATCCCACATTTTGGGAAAACCAAACACAAATCCCACTAATCCCAGAAACAAGCCACAAAAAATTGTCTCTGAATTATCCCACGTCCTGAAATCCACCTGACACAGAGAGGGCACTTTTTGGGAAAAGACAATCACTAATCCCACCAATCCCATTTTTCACCACAATCCCAATCCTTCACATTTTTCCTTGCAATCCAAATCCTATTTTCCCCTCTAATCCCAACCCTTCATATTTTGGGAAAGGCAGATTCCAGCAATCCGACATTTTGGGAAAGACAAACACAAATCCCACTAATCCCAGAAATGAGCCACAACCAATTGTCTCTGAATTATCCCAAATCTTGAAATCCACCTGACACAGAGAGGGCACTTTTTGGGAAAGACAAATCCCACCAATCCCCGAATCCACAAAAAAAATGCCTCTAAATTATTCACATCCTGAAATCCATCTGACAAAGACTTTTTGGGAACGAAAAATCCCACCAATCCCAGAATCCACCAAAAATTGTCCCTAAATTATCTCACATCCCGAGACCCACCTGACACAGGAAGGGCACTTTTTGGGAAAGACAAACACTAATCCCACCAATCCCATTTTTCACCACAATCCAAATCCTTCACATTTTTTCTTGCAATCCAAATCCTATTTTCCTCTCTAATCCAAATCCTTCATATTTTGGGAAAGGCAGATTCCAGCAATCCCACATTTTGGGAAAACCAAACACAAATCCCACTAATCCCAGAAACAAGACACAAAAAATTGTCTCTGAATTATCCCACATCCTGAAATCCACCTGACACAGAGAGGGCATTTTTTGGGAAAGAAAAATTCCACCAATCCCAGATTCCACCAAAAATTGTCCCTAAATTATGGCACATCCCAAGATCCACCTGACACAGAGAGGACACTTTCTGGGAAAGACAAACACAAATCCCACCAATCCCATTTTCCACCACAATCCAAATCCTTCACATTTTCCCCTGCAATCCAAATCCTATTTTCCCCTCTAATCCCAATCCTTCATATTTTGGGAAAGGCAGATTCCAGCAATCCCACATTTTGGGAAAACCAAACACAAATCCCACTAATCCCAGAAACAAGCCACGAAAAATTGTCTCAGAATTATCCCACATCCTGAAATCCACCTGACACAGGGAGGACACTTTTTGGGAAAGACAAATCCCACCAATCCCAGATCCCACAAAAAAAAAGTCTCTAAATTATTCACATCCTGAAATCCATCTGACACAGACTTTTTGGGAACGACAAATCCCACCAATCCCAGAATCCACCAAAAATTGTCCCTAAATTATGGCACACGCTGAGATCCACCTGATGCAGAGAGCGCGATTTTGGGAAATGCAGATCCCAGTGATCCCACATTTTGGGAAAGACGAACACAAGACAGAAAGAAGCCACAAAAATTTGTCTCTGAATTATCCCACATCCTGAAATCCACCTGACACAGAGAGGGTACTTTTTGGGAAAGACAAATCACATCAATCCCAGAATCCACCAAAAATTGTCCCTAAATTATCTCACATCCCGAGACCCACCTGACACAGGGAGGGCACTTTTTGGGAAAGACAAACACTAATCCCACCAATCCCATTTTTCACCACAATCCAAATCCTTCACATTTTCCCCTGCAATCCAAATCCTATTTTCCCCTCTAATCCCAATCCTTCATATTTTGGGAAAGGCAGATCCCAGCAATCCCACATTTTGGGAAAATCAAACATAAATCCCACTAATCCCAGAAACAAGCCACAAAAAATTGTCTCTGAATTATCCCACGTCCTGAAATCCACCTGACACAGACTTTTTGGGAAAGACAAATCCCATCAATCCCAGAATCCACAAAAAATTGTCTCTGAATTATCCCACACCCTGAAATCCACCTGACACAGAGAGAGCACTTTCTGGGAAAGACAAATCCCACCAATCCCAGATTCCACAAAAAAAATGCCTCTAAATTATCCACATCCTGAAATCCACCTGACACAGACTTTTTGGGAAAGACAAATCCCAGTAATCCCAGATTAAAAAAAAAAAAAGTTTCTAAATTATCCACATCCTCAAATCCATCTGACAAAGACTTTTTGGGAAAGGCAAATCCCACCAATCCCAGAATCCACCAAAAAAAGTCACTAAATTATGGAACATCCCAAGATCCACCTGACACAGAGAGGACACTTTTTGGGAAAGACAAATTCCAGCAATCCCAGATTCCACAAAAAAAATGCCTCTAAATTATCCACATCCTGAAATCCATCTGACACAGACTTTTTGGGAAAGACAAATCCCATCAATCCCAGAATCCACAAAAAACTGTCTCTAAATTATGGCACATCCTGAGATCCACGTGACACAGAGAGGGCACTTTTTGGGAAAGACAAATCCCACCAATCCCAGAATCCACCAAAAAAAAAAGTCTAAATTATCCACATCCTGAAATCCACCAGACACAGTGAGGGCACTTTTTGGGAAAGACAAACACAAATCCCACCAATCCCATTTTTCACCACAATCCCAATCCTTCACATTTTTCCTTGTAATCCAAATCCTATTTTCCCCTCTAATCCCAATCCTTCATATTTTTCACTGCAATCCAAATATTTCTTCTTTTCCACCACAATCCCAATCCTTCACATTTTCCCCTGCAATCCAAATCCTATTTTCCATGCAATACCAATCCTTAATTTTTCCCTACAACCCCAATCC
Source organism: Acanthiza pusilla (assembly GCA_036630365.1). NCBI lineage: Eukaryota > Metazoa > Chordata > Aves > Passeriformes > Acanthizidae > Acanthiza > Acanthiza pusilla. The sequence continues at coordinate 21,600,833 of JAXCHO010000029.1, read as the reverse complement.
TTTGTATTTTTCACAGCAGTCCCAACCCTTCACATTTTTCCAACCATAAAACTCCTCACATCTGCAGAATCCACTGCTAAAATCAGGATTCACAAGGAGCTGACCATTTCCTTGGTGCAGCAGATATTTTAAAGCCTCAAAAAAGCCCCAAAGGAAGAATTCCCAAGGATTTACTCACAGTACACATCCACCCGGATGGATTTGATGGCTGGAGAGCCCAGGCCGTTCTCAGCCTTGCAGTAGTAGCGGCCTCCCTGGTGTCTCTGGATGTTGGAAATCCTCAGGGTTTCGTTGAAGACACTGGAATCTTGGAATCTGTCAGAGGCACTTCCTGCTGTTTTGGTCCACCTGATCTGAGCAAGCAGCAAAAAAAATTGTTATTTCAGTCTGGAAAATGAGCAGAGTCTCAGACTCAGCACTAAACCGTGGGATTTGTATTGGTGGGGCTGGGATTTCACCTTGGAGGACTCAGGGAACTTCTCCTGGAAGTTCAACAGCTCAGGAGAGCAAACAAATACTTCAACCAAGACTCCCTGAGTAGTTGGATTTCATGGAATCCTGGAATGGGTTGGGTTGGGAGGAGCTCAAATCCCATCCCATCCCATCCCATCCCATCCCATCCCATCCCATCCCATCCCATCCCATCCCATCCCATCCCATCCCCTGGGACACCTCCCACTGTCCCAGGCTGCTCCAAGCCCCAATGTCCAGCCTGGCCTGGGACACTGCCAGGGATCCAGGGACAGCCACAGCTGCTCTGGGAATTCTGTTCAGGTCTCTGCTTGGAATGGTTTGATGTCCTCAGACAAAGGACAAAGACCATTCCCTGGAAA